>ML411544.1:0-30711 GCA_005239525.1 Nicotiana knightiana
TTTAATATATTTTTTGTAAACAAAAATAATGATGTGAAATATTTTTATGTGACATGGATAATACAACAAGACGATTGAGGAACACGCATAGTCATAGAGTTTAAAATATTACTTTTAAATGAGTAAAAGCGTCTAGATGAAACTTCATAGAGTATCGGAACCGGAATAATAAAGCGGGACAAGTAAAAGTATCTAACAGGCTATTCTGCCAACAATTTAGTATAACATAGGATATCACACCTTCCAAAATAAAAAAAATTACTTTTTTTTTTGCTAATGAAAGGAGCTTTTATTGATAACACAAACAGAAGTTATTACATGATGGCAACTGAACGTATAGTCCTCGTTGCATAGAGGTCTTCTTTTAGTTCATTAAAGATAAAGGGGGTGGGTATACAAATGTCATAACATTTCTTCCCATTTCTAAATCTCTGCCTTTCCTACAGTAGGCCAGTTTATCAGCTGCAACATTACCTTCTCTAAGGATATGGCCCACCTGTGGGCTGCCCAGCTTCTCCAATATGTGTCTGCAATTCATTAACATGTGTGAGAAAGCTAGATTACTTTATGATAACATTTGGATCAATACATGTGAATCAGTTTCCGCAATAAGTGGAACTAAGTTGTGATTGAGTGCTAGCCTTAGACCATTGTAAAAGGCTAGTATTTCCATATGAATGTCAAAGTGAGTGTAGTAGTAAATTGCGTAACCAATAATCCATTCACCATTGTGGTTTCGGATAAGTGCACCACCCCCTCCTACTTTGCTGCTTTCATCATAAGCACCGTCTATATTAAGCTTGAAGAGACCATTTGGAGGTGGTTGCCATCGAATTGTTTTATTTTGGTAAGAGCTTCTTTTGTGGTGGTTATGCACTAAATGGAAATACTCTATAGCTTGAAAAATTATGTTAGTATGTGTAAATGGATTATAGGAGTTCCGGAAGATTGTTTGATTTCTATTTTTCCAGATAGCCCANCAGTTGTTGTACAAAAAGAGAGCATTGTAGGTTACCTTTGGTTTGGAGAGACGTATAAGTTGAATTGATCACATAGTGATTTTGCTTTTGGGCATGTTATGAATATGTGATTAATTGTTTCGGTAGTATTTGGACATGAAGCACAATTGTTTATTGTAATAATATTACGGTTGAATAAATTTTTCGCCGTTGGTAATTCTTATTAAAGAGTAGCCACATGAAGAATTTTATTTTATTCAAACCATGAATTTTCTATACCCATTGGTGAGATTGGGAAAGAGGGGGGGGGTGGATTTTTATTGAATCATATAAGTACATGTGATAAGCAGATTTGGTAAAGAATAAATCAGAGGCTATATTTTTTCAGAAGAATGAGTCTTTTTTGGGTTCTGACTCTTTAATGTAAGTATTATTAATTTGGTGTGTAATATTCATGAGAATTTCCATGGATAGGTCGGAAAGGTACCACTCATTATTGGGAAGGATAATATTTTGGATAGTTTTTGTTATATCTATTTGTGTGAAGGAACTATGTATAAGAGACNATATTCCTTTATTAAAGAATGAAATATTTTTTATAATGCTTTTCCAAATGTAGGAGTCGGATGATTTCTTTTTAAATTCATTTTGGGGATGTCGTGTTCGGTATTTCCCTTTTAAGACTCTAACCCAAAGTTGGTAGGGATTTGTAATAAAACTCCAAGTTAGACTAGAGAGTAGGTCTGAGTTTTTAACATTACTACCAGTGATACCCAATCTGCCCATACACTTAGGAAGTGTAGCAGTTTCCCAGTTTACTAGATGGATTCTTNGGATGATTTCTTTTTAAATTCATTTTGGGGATGTCGTGTTCGGTATTTCCCTTTTAAAACTCTAACCCAAAGATGGTAGGAATTTGTAATAAAAACTCCAAGTTAGACTAAAGAGTAGGTCTGAGTTTTTAACATTACTACTAGTGATACCCAATCCGCCCATACACTTAGGAAGTGTAGCAGTTTCCCAGTTTACTAGATGGATTCTTCTTTTGTTTTCAGTGGATCCCCAGAGGAAGTTGCATTGAATACTGTCAATTTTTTCAATATAATTTTTGGGTAGTAAATTTATTTGCGTTGTGTAACTAGGAATTATTGCTAGAACAGTTGTGATGAGTGTAGTACTATTACGACCTGAATTCCCATCGTCGGGATCGTGATGGTGCCTAACTCTACACTTGCTAGGCAAGCCAACATTAGAGATCTACAACATTTAAAATATTTAAAACTATACGAGGATCCACTACCATTGAACACATTATCCAAAATAAGAAGAAAAATTCTGGGAAATAATATTGCGCAATAATACTGATGTCTAACTACCCATGATCTGGAGTCACAACTCACGGACTACTAAGAATTTACTACAAGTATTTGGCTGAAAGGAAAATGTATAACTGTTTGTGAACTAAATAAAACAGTAAATGAATATAAAGGAAGGGACTCCAGGAATCTGCGGACGTCGGCAGATCTACCTCGGATCTCCTGCGCAGAAGTTAGCTACTATCTCAAAATCAGCTCGGACCGATACCTGGATCTGCACAGAAAGTGCAGAGGTGCAGCATCAGAACCGACCCTATGTACCGGTAAGTNCTAAATAAAACAGTAAATGAATATAAAGGAAGGGACTCCAGGAATCTGCGGACGTCGGCAGATCTACCTCGGACCTGCTGTGCAGAAGTTAGCTACTATCTCAAAATTAGCTCGGACCGATACCTGGATCTGCACAGAAAGTGCAGAGGTGCAGCATCAGAACCGATCCTATGTACCGGTAAGTGTCGAGCCTAACCTCGGTGAAGTAGTGACGAGGCTAGGAAAAGACACCACATAAAACCTGAACAGTATAATCATGCTAATGGCAACAACGGTAAACAAAGAAATAAAGCAAGCATAATGGGAAAGGGACATGCAATGGGGAAATGACAATATAAGAAGGGAGAAACAATAAAAAAGGCACAATTTGAACAGAGTCCTCAAATAAATTAAGCAATTAAGACAGCAAAGGAAAACTGCACGGCATCACCCTATGTGCTTTTACTCTCAACCTCGCCAATATATAAATAAAACGGTACGGCATCACCCTTCATGCATTAAACCTCACATAATATACATGACATCACCGTTCATGCTTTATCACTCTCATATCATGGCACAGCATCACCCTTCTTGCATTAAACCTCACATAGCATGGCACGACATCACCCTTCATGCTTTACACTCTTCCTCATGGTATAAATTAATCATGCACGGCATCACCCTTCGTGCTTTATACTCTTCCTCACAATATAAATAAATCATGCACGACATCACCTTTCGTGCTTTACACTCTTCCTCACAAGATAAATAAATCATGCACGGCATCACCCTTCGTGCTTTACACTCTTCCTCACAATTCATGGAATCAATAACAACGGATAGAGAGAAGTTTCACAAAGAAACCAATATTTCATCAATGATTAATTTCACAATTTAACGTCTCAACTTGAATCAATATTTACAAATTTATCAAACCTCGGTAGAACCAGATATAAGTCTCCCAACATTTCAATAACAACAATAAGCATGGATAATAGGATCTAAGACTACAAAGTTTGCAAGAATGGAATTTCAGTCGAATGCTATGGCTCGACCACAACGCATAGGTGCTCGTTACCTCACCTATACATCGTTTTAAACAACAAAACACGTAGCAAATAATCACACAACACCTATTCCCTCAAGCCAAAGTCAGACACAATACTTACCTCGCTCCCAATATCACTTAACGCTCAATCACAACTTTGGCTTTCAAATTAGCCTCTGAGTCCACAATATCTAGCAAATTTCCAACCAAATGATTCAACATAAACCATAGGAATCATCCCGGATAACTACGGTTCAATTTTAGTTCATATTTGAAAAAGTCAACACCCGGGCCCGCTTGGTCCAAACCCGAAATTCGGACCACAACCCAATTNTACGCTCAATCACAACTTTGGCTTTCAAATTAGCCTCTGGGTCCACAATATCTAGCAAATTTCCAACCAAATGATTCAACATAAACCATAGGAATCATCCCGGATAACTACGGTTCAATTTTAGTTCATATTTGAAAAAGTCAACACACGGGCCCGCTTGGTCCAAACCCGAAATTCGGACCAGAACCCAATTACCCATTCACCCCCGAACCCGGATATACAATTGGTTATGGAATCCGACCTCAATTTGAGGTCTAAATCCCCAAATTTCGGAATCCCTAGTTTTCTATCCAAAATTCCCAATTTNCCGGGCCCGCTTGGTCCAAACCCGAAATTCGGACCACAACCCAATTACCCATTCACCCTCGAACTCGGATATACAATTGGTTATGGAATCCGACCTCAATTTGAGGTCTAAATCCCCAAATTTCGGAATCCCTAGTTTTATATCCAAAATTCCCAATTTTACCATAAAAATCCTAGATTCTAGGTTGAAATCTTGTTAAAGGTAGTAAAATATTGAAAGAAGAGAGTTAAGAATCACTTACCTATTATTTGGGGAAGATTTGGTCTTTGGGAAATCGCCCCTTGAGGTTTAGGTTTTGAAAATTTGAAGAATGAATAAAAAATCCCGTCTAAGTCCCTTTTACTCAGCTGCAGATGTCGCAATTGCGACCTGAGCTTCGCAAATGTGAAGCTCGCAAATGCGAAGAAACAATCGCAATTACGATGCTCTTCATAATTCTGATGTCTTCGCAAATGCGAGGAAAGTGTCGCATTTGCGACCATTGACCCCTCGCAAATGCGAGTAGATGTTCGCATTTGCGAACCTACCCTTCCCAGACTCCCTTCGCAATTGCGAAGGCGACCTAGGCGGTTATTTATACGATCAATAATATATTGATAGTCAGTACTTTTTGGTTGATGATTACTGATGGGTAGTCCAAGATAGTTACCAAAGTTTGACGACGGGGTCATATTGAGTGAGTTTGTTGTAATTTGTTGGGTGTTTAAAGGCACATTTTTAGAGAAATTAGATCCCTCCAAGATAAAGTCCATTCGAGAGTTGCCTCACCCGAAGAACAAAACAGAAGTCATGAGTTTACTCGGGAGGTTAAACTACATCATCAGGTTCATTGCGCAGCTTACAACCACATGCGAGCCCAGTTTGAAGTTGTTGAAAAAGAACGCTGCTATCATGTGGACAGATGAGCGCCAAGAAGCTTTTGATAAAATAAAAGAATATTTGTCAAATCCCCCTGTTTTGGTCCCGCGGAACCTGGTAGGCCTCTCTTTTTATATCTGTCACTAATGGATAGTTCCTTTGGTTGTGTTCTGGGTCAACATGATGCCACAAGAAAAAAGGAACAAGCAATCTATTATTTTAGCAAAAACTTCACTACTTATGAGGTCAAATACACTCTTTTGGAAAGGACATGTTGTGCCTTAACCTGGGACGCTCAGAAGCTTAGGCATTATCTTTTGGCCTATACAACTTACCTCATATCCTGAATGGATGCCCTGAAGTACATCTTTCAGAAGTCGATGCCAACTGGTAGATTGGCAAAGTGGCAAATCCTGCTAGCAGAGTTTGATATCATTTATGTCACTCGTACTGCTATGAAGGCACCGGCTTTGGCTGATCATCTGGCAGAAAACCCGGTTGATGATGAGTATGAATCTTTGAACACATATTTCCCAGATGAAGAGGTTAATTTAATTGAAGAAGTAGTCCAAGATGACAGTCAAACTTGGAAACTATAATTTGATGGGGCTATCAACATCAAAGGCGTAGGGATTGGAGCAATTCTTATATCAACTACTGGGCAACATTACCCTGCCACGGCGCGACTTCGTTTCTTCTGTACAAACAACACGGTAGAATATGAAGCTTGCATCATGGGTCTGAACATGGCAATAAATCTAAATGTGCATGAACTGTTGGTGATGGGAGACTCAGATTTGCTTATTCGGCAGGCTCAAGGTGATTGGGAAACTCGAGATATCAAGCTCATTCCATATAGACAATGTGTGGAAAATCTTAGCAAAAGGTTCAAGTCTATCGAGTTCAGGTACATTCCCAGGTTTCACAATGAATTGGCTGATGCCTTAGCCACCCTGGCCTCAATGCTTCCATATCCGGGTAATACTCACATTGACCCATTGGAAATTCAAATTCGGAATCAACATGGTTATTGCAATACAATTGAGGTAGAATTAGATGGTGAACCATGGTACCGTGATATCAAATAGTATCTGAAAACAAAAGAATATTCGGAACATGTTAATAGGGATCAAAAGATAACTATTAGGCGACTCTCTAATGGTTTCTTTTTGAGTGGGGAAATCCTATACAAAAGAACTCCGTAATTTGTTGAGATGTGTGGATGCCAAAGAAGATGAAATGATTATGAATTAGGTGTATTCGGGAGTTTGTGGTCTGCACATGAATGGATATGTTCTAGCAAAGAAAATCCTTCGGGCATGACATTATTTGCTTACTATGGAACGAGATTGCTTTTGTTTTGTTCGCAAATGCCACCAGTGTCAGATTCATAGTGATTTGATTCACTCGCCCCCTTCAGAGTTATATCCTACGTCAGCTCATTGGCCTTTTGTTGCTTGGGGAAGGAACTTCATTGGCCCAATCGAGCCAAAAGATTCAAATAGGCACAGATTCATCTTGGTTGCAATTGATTACTTCACCAAATGAGTGGAAGCTTTTACATTGAAGGCAGTCACCAAGAAAGCAATAGTAGACTTTGTTCACTCCAACATCATCTGTCGTTTTGGTATTCCAAAAATCATTATCACAGATAATGCTGCTAATTTGAATAGTCATCTGATGAAGGAGGTATGTGAACAATTTAAAATTGAGCACCGCAACTCTACTCCTTACCGGTCCAAAGCTAATGGAGCTATTGAAGCTACGAATAAGAACATCAAGAAGATTCTTAGGAAGATGGTCCAAGGGTCTAGACAATGGCACAAAAAACTTACCTTTGCTCTTTTGGGATACCGGACAACTGTCTGTACATCAGTTGGCGCGACGCCCTACTTGTTGGTTTATGGCACTGAAGCGGCCATACCTGCTGAAGTTGAGATTCCCTCTCTCCAAATAATTGTTGAAGCAGGGATCGAACACACTGACTGGGTCAAGTCCCGATTGGAACAATTGAGTTTAATTGATGAAAAGCGTTTGGCGGCAGTTTGTTTTGGTCAACTATACGAACAAAGAATGGCACACACTTACAACAAGAAAGTGCGCCCAAGACACTTTGAGGTAGGAAAACTTGTATTGAAATGTATCTTTCCACACCAGGAAGAAGCAAAAGGAAAGTTTGCCCCGAATTGGCAAGGTCCTTACCTCATCAAGAAAGTATTGTCAAAAGAAGCTCTAGACTTGGCAGATATATAAGGATAGGTGGTTGTTATATCGGTCAACACAGATGCGGTCAAGAGATACTATGTCTGACATGCCTCTGTTGGGGGCATTTTTATACTGTGCATTCTCAGTTTGGGATGACGAAAGGCTATCATTCTCGTTACCCAAACACTGGTCAACCTAGTTAGCCCTTTGAAACCTTTTTTATATTTCTTTGTTTTTCCCTCTTTTGGAACCATTGTACTTTAAAAAAATCAAAAAAAAAAAAAAATTCAAAGAAAAAAAAGAAAAAAATCATCATCAAAACAAGTTCATGTTAGTTGAACTACGTCCGACCTGATTCTGAAAGGATACGTAGGCGGCTTCACTGTGGGGTTCAGTCACACCAAAACAAAATCCACATTTCCCCAATATTCAAAGATATCGGGGCATGATTTTATTTTATTTTTTGATGGCTGTTCCATCAAAATGGTTCCAAAAGTAGTAATTCAGTAGAAAATGGCTCTTTTTACCTGTCCCTACTAAGATCTTCTGATCAACTTTCGAGAATGCTAAGCCAGTATACTACAGGTCATGCCTCAGCCATTGTAAAGAGAGAAAAATAAACGAGAGAGTCTTATTGGTGAAAACCCTCACGGGCACTATAAGACAATTGTGAGTTGAGAGAAAAACAAATAAGAGAGGTCAGTGACTAAAACCCACAAAGGGCATCATTGATCGATTTAGGTTTTCAAATACCCCGGCACAATCATGGTTAAAACAAAAAACTCAGTTTTAAAGTGAAGTTTACAAAAGATTTTGAGATTTAGACGGTTCAGAGAGATCGGGCATCCAGTCCAAAGTGCATGTCATGTTCATTGAAGTTAGCATATTCCTCCAGATAAGTCCTTTTTATTTTTTTTCTTTCTTTCTCCTGAAAGGGGCACTTCTTGATTAAGTTTTAATACATATTAGTTTACCTTCTTCTTTTCTTTCGTACTATTATTTTGAGTCTCTTTCAATATAACTTTGTTAAAGAACCGCAAAGAAAAGGCCGCAAAATTGATTACAGTTTCCCTGTTATATGGAGCAAAACTTTATGGGCATAAACAGTATGGGCAAAGGCATAAAGTCATCTTTGATTTTCCCTGACGAGCAAAAGGCTTGAAGGACTGAACAATGTGTCAAGGGTCAACAAAAATTACACAGTTAAAAGTTGTATTGGGAGCAAGGTTGTTTGCACTGCAAACACAAATGAGGATAGGCGCAGAATAGGCACATTTTGATGTTGAGAAAGAAGATCTCTAGAAAGTAAATACAGAATCTCCCGGTAATTCGTACGATCGTTGACAGAGCAGTTGTTCTAACAAGTGCAATGGACACTAGGTCAAGTCGCCCAAGAGATCAAGACCACAAACTGACCACCATTTTAAAACTAACGAATCTTTCTTTGTTCAGAACAGGAACAGAACAATTTTAGGAAATAGTTTGTGGAAGGACCAACATCACCAAGTGAAGTTCTCAAATCCTTGATTTCCTTCTAATATACGTGTAATCATGTTATTTTTAGTGTTATTATAGGGAATCAATATCCTAGCTTCAATGCAGGGTACTACATTCCCTGGTCGCATTAAGCTAGGGTACCACATCCCCTGGTCACATTACTTTTTGCCTACATAGGGTACGACATTCCTTAGTAGCATTTCAGTGAGCCATGAGCCTCACCCTTATTGCCAACACAGGGTACAACATCCCCTGGTTGCATTTCTTATTGCTAATATAGGGTACTACATCCCCTAGTTGCATTTCTCTCTGCCAACATAGGGTACGACATTCCTCAGTAGCATCTCAGAGCGCCACGACCCTTATCCTATCACCAACACAGGGTACTACATCCCCTGGCTCATTACTTTCTGCCAACATAGCGTACGACATTCCCTAGTAGCATCTTAGAGCGCCACGAGCTTCATGTTATCACCAACACATGGTACTACATCCCCTGGATGCATTACTTTCTGCCAACATAGGGTACGATATTCCCTAGTAGAATCTTAGTGAGCCATGAGCCTCACCTTATTGCCAACACAGGATAGTACATCCCCTGGTTGTATTTCTCATTGCTAACATAGGGTACAACATTCCCTAGTAGCATCTCAAAGTGCCACAAGCCTTATCTTATTGCTAACATAGGGTACGATATTCCCTGGTTGCATTACCTTTTGCCAACATAGGGTACGATATTCCCTAGTAGCATCCTAGAGTGCCAACAGACTCATCTTATTGCCAACACAGGGTACTACATCCCCTGGTTGCCTTCATTCTTGTTAACACTGGGTACGACATCCCCTATTATTTATTAAAAAAAATGTGTCTTTTCCAATTCTTTATTTTTCAATAGCAAAGATAGTTTAATGTGTTTTCAATAACTCACAAAAATTTTCTAGTGCAAACTGGGTCAGAAAATTTTTGTTCGTTTTGTTTGTTCGTGATGGCTTGTAGGTTTTTCTGCAAAATATGGACTGGATGTACAAAAATAAGATTCCACCTCTCGCCAGAGAAAGTGGAATGTTTGATCTCAATACCGGCCAAACCATCTTGGACATGATGCATGTAGAGAATTTTCAAGATCCATTTTCTTATCAGGTGATCCAGAAGCAGGCCTGAGAGAATATTTCATAGTATGTTATATCGAGAGCATCAAGTTTCAGTCTAAAGTCAATGCGGGAAGCATGTCAGGAATCAAGACAAGATTCCAGATGGCATTTAGATAGGAATTCTGTAACTCTTAGATTTCAAGAGTATGTAATTTTCCTTTCATTTTGATGTAATAGTATGAACCGCGGATCGGAACCTCGACGGAACTTCGCTCGACTCTCCATCTAAGCATACTCCATTATTATTCTTCCACTTGAACTACATGTGACCTGATTCTCCTATAACCCGGAATATGTAGGCTGCTTAAAACCAAGGCTCGGTCACATCTTTTTTCTTTTGACTTATTTTCTTTGTTAAGCAATAGTGAGGTCAAAAATCAGTCACCTTGTTCATTTTCTTTGCCTGAAAACTCTTCGTGTTTCCAAGCAAAGAGGGGCATGCTGTGAACAACTAATTTTTTACCACACTCAAATGTTATACTATTTTAGTGTAAATATTCCTTTTAGGTCTAATCTTGATGTTTTAAACTTTTATCTTACTCTTAGTAGATTTTATTTAAAAATAAAAAAATAAAAATAGTCACATTCTTAGAGTACAATATATATATATATATATATATATATATATATATATATATATATANCCTATAATATAAGAAATTTTTGGTTAATCTTCTTATCTTTATAATTTAATTTATCTTTCAAGAAAAGAATAAGAACTTTAATAGATAAAGTTTTCTTTTTAAATCTAATTTTTCTTTTTATTTTTATTTTTATTTTTGTATTTTTATTTTACTAATCTCATTAACCCCACTTTTCTAGCCTATCACCCCCACTCCCTCACATCTCCATATGCACAGACACACAAAATATAATCATGTTCCCCCACTCCAAAGGGGGGAACAAAAAACTCCCAAAATCATTTCTTATAAAGACAAAAAAGAAAAACAAAGGGGGAGGGCTGGAGATTGGACAAAAAAAAAAAGGGAATGAAATTGAGAGGAACAAAACTGAGGGAACGGAAGAAGAAAAAAAATTGAGAGGAATTGGATAAGATAGAGAAGAGAAACAAAAGAGAAAAGGTATAGTTTAGTCGCTTTCTTCTATTCGGAGTCGAAGAGGTTTTGAGTTTACGGATCTGAAAGTTAATAATTTTCAACTTTGGAAATTAGTAAATTGTATATATTTATATATTGTGAAATCTTCGCAAAAGTAATATTGAATCTCCTTGTTAGTTTAATGATAGTATCATGATTTAAGCATGAATTTGTGTTAATATTTGTATTAACTTTCTTAAAAGTTTGCTGAATACAAATGTGTTTGCTTGTTTGGTATCTGATTTACCGTCATCTATCTCTATAATTTAGTATATATAGCGTTCTTAAAATATACCTTTAGTCTTGGTTGATTTAAATCATCTTCGAAGTTCAATCCATAAATCTATCATTAATAAATTTAGGCTTGAACATTTGGTTTATTTAATCCTTGAAATGATCTTTCGATTAATATTGCCCAATCACTCTTATAAATAGGCCATAAATTACGATAATTTCTTTTTATGAAATTATGATAGATTTTTCTCTTAAAAAGAAGTTTTGTTCTTCTTGGAATTCACCTTTACAAACGTTTGATTACTTAGCCATGAAAGCTGAAAATTATCAAATGTTAATTTAGTAGGAATACTTTTACTTAAAAAAAATCTCGTTAATTAAAACACATTCTCCACGTCTTAACTTCACTGTAAGTTAGGTTACAGTGAAGTTGTTCATTGTATGCGACCTCACGTTTATTTTATTAGTTAATTTTTTTTAATATGATGTTAGTTACTCAAAGTATTCTAAGGATATAGATTTTTTTTGTTTCACTATTGAAGTATAAGTTAGAATTTTCATGAGTTATTATCTTCATTTATAAATTTTATTTGATTTTCTGTTAGCATAAATATGTTTCTTTGTAAATAAATCTGATGTTGAGGCTAGGCTATTAATTACATTTCTTTTATATTCTCATTAAATGGGGGTCATGGGAGAATATAATTAAATGGGGCTAGATATATTCCAAGGCCTATTACTAGAAAGTAATTGTGAGGGAGCAAAATGAGTCATGAAGCAACTCATGACTCGTTCTAATAAGTAAAAAATAAATAAATAATAAAATATACAAATATATATCATGAATCTAAAAGAGAATAAATAAATGGAATACTTTAAAAATACTAAAACAAAACTTTAGATGTACTTTAAATATTAGTCCATGTATTCATAGCCGAACTTTGAATTGATATGCTTAAATAATAAAAGGATCATGTGCGCATTCCGCGTCTCGATACCTTTAAATTTAAAATAATTATGTTTTAACAATGTACACTACCGTAACTTGGTTTAACATCTAACTTCAAAGAAGAATACCTTGTGTGCGTACCACACCTAGGTGAATACATTAAAATAAAAATACAATAATTAATAAAGCGGTAATAAATAAGACAATCAATGAAATACAAGAATAGCTAAAAATTGATTTAAGCGTTATATTAGTCAATAAAAACGATTGTGCTAGAACCACGGGACTCGAGGGGTGTCTTAGACCTTCCCCTCGGTCAACAAAATTCCTTACTCAGTTTTCTGTTTTCGTAGACCATAAATTAGGAGTCAAACCTTCTTTTTGAAAGGGGATTCAAATAAAAGGTGACTTGGAACACCAAAACTTAATTCCTAGTGGCGACTCTAAATAATAAATAATCCCCTTTCAAAACGTCACTTAAATTGGAAAAACTCTTCTAACTCAACCTCGCAATAGGGTTGCGCAAAAAAAAAAAGGTGTGACACCCACAAATAGTGAAAATCAATATGGTAGTTGGTAAACTCATTATTTATTCAGTCTTAGTGAAGACTAGTTGGGTGAAACTACCAATTCAAAAATTGGTCACTTGCCTTTCTCGAAAGGTTGTTTCTTTCGTGAAATATATTGTTTAGCTCAGGATGTCACTTCGAAGGTTGCGCCTTTTCATGAAAGTGCGTTTTTATGTTTTGTATAAACATGAGAGTTCATGAACGAACGTATTAATACGGTTGTCTATAATAAGGTGAACTAACAGATGAACATGACCAAAATTCATTGCAAGTTGGATTTGCTTCATGAATGAAAGTGCTATAATATGCATATCATATAGACGTATGAATAAATATCATACAATTGCTTGAAAATGGCGGAGTGATTGTGAAATGTGTTTTATATTAAAAGATTGTGGCAACAACTGACGCCAATCATTCCATCTATTGTAATAATATACTATTGCTACATTAAGTGTAGTCAATAATCTGATATGCAATTGAAAGTCGAGACGTATTAGTCGACGACATAAGGAAGTTCGCATTGAACTTTCATGACATTGAAATGAGTCTTGAAATATACTCAAAATTATGCTTTGCACTACAATAAGTATCACGTGATAATAAGGAGTATAGTGATGCAAAATTATATCACCGCTTTAACCGATTCTAAACAGTCGGTGGGGGAGCGATGTCTTGAAAATCGTCCAAACAAATGTGCATTGACCGCTCTACAGTGGAGGCTGCGTTTATAGCCTTAGACAAAGTCGGTGAAGAAGTTGAATGGCTCCGAAATTTCTTGAAAGATATTCTATTTTGGCCCAAACCTTTGACACATATATGTATACATTATGATAGTCAAGCGGCAATAGGCAGGGCATGGAGCATTATGTATAACGGAAAATCTCGTCACATTCGACGAAGACACAATACCGTTAGACAACTACTCTCTAGTGGTGTTATCACCATTGACTAGGTAAAGTCAAGAGATAATGTGTCGGGTCCACTTACAAAAGGCCTATCTAGAGAGGCAGTTGAAAGATCATCGAAGGGAATGGGGCTAAGGCGTAGGACAAGTCATCATGGCGGTAACTCTACCTAGCAGACTGCAGATCCCAAGAGCTAGGTTCAAAGAGATCAAACAAAGTTATGAATGACTGTTCAACATTGTCAAAAAATTCAACTCATTCTCGTGATGAAGAAAATGTTCAGAAATCAAGGTAAAGTATTAAGGCTTTTTGATGAGTCGATAAAGCATAAAGCTTTTTAATGATTTTCTAAGTCTGGCAGGATATGACCAGATAGTGTGTCTATAGGATTACACGTTTAGAAATCACCTATGTGAGGGTGAACTATAAGACGCTTTAAGGAGAATGAAAGTAAAGGCCTATCCTCTAAGCACTCATGAAACCAGACGGTGTTCATGGCTGAAACGAACACTACCGTGAGAACTAAAGACGGTTAAGGATTTATTGTGTGACTTGTGGTTGTCTAGGTATACACCAAAGCTCGGCGGTTCAAAGATATCAAATCTACCGATTGACTGAATATATCTGACATAAGTTCACTAAGGAAAGTTCAAAGGGAAACCTACTTATCCAGATGCAATTAATCCTTACTTGCAAATCACACCGTATTTTCATGCATGTTTTTCCACAAATGTTCATTCCCCATTCATGTGGTTGATTGTTGCGGTTTTTCTTTAAAAGGTGTGAATGGGAAATTGAAGAAGCACCTTTTGGATTGCACCTCTCCATCTCACCCTTCTTTGTCTATAAATTCAGAGACTTGGTCTCATTTTTAAGATATGGAAAAATCTGAAAACTTCTCCCCTCTCTTTTCTACATTGTTGCATTATTTTCCAAATAAATATAAGTGTCAAGTGTGATTTGCTCCCTTTGTTGAGTTCACTGAAGTTCTGTGATTTGAAGTGCCGCTATCACAGAATAGTTATTTCGTTCCATCCTGGGAGGAATTAATCAGTATACCTTGGGCAGTGAGGGAATTAAATTCCTTAAGGACACACTGTGAATTTAGTGGGCTCGGAATTATTTTACGATTTGTTTATGAACTAATGTTTGTTTGCTTCTCTGGTTTTCTGATTTTCGAACACAGTATATATATATATATATATATATACTGTGTTCGAAAATCAGAAAACCAGAGAAGCAAACAAACATTAGTTCATAAACAAATCGTAAAATAATTCCGAGCCCACTAAATTCACAGTGTGTCCTTAAGGAATTTAATTCCCTCACTGCCCAAGGTATACTGATTAATTCCTCCCAGGATGGAACGAAATAACTATTCTGTGATAGCGGCACTTCAAATCACAGAACTTCAGTGAACTCAACAAAGGGAGCAAATCACACTTGACACTTATATTTATTTGGAAAATAATGCAACAATGTAGAAAAGAGAGGGGAGAAGTTTTCAGATTTTTCCATATCTTAAAAATGAGACCAAGTCTCTGAATTTATAGACAAAGAAGGGTGAGATGGAGAGGTGCAATCCAAAAGGTGCTTCTTCAATTTCCCATTCACACCTTTTAAAGAAAAACCGCAACAATCAACCACATGAATGGGGAATGAACATTTGTGGAAAAACATGCATGAAAATACGGTGTGATTTGCAAGTAAGGATTAATTGCATCTGGATAAGTAGGTTTCCCTTTGAACTTTCCTTAGTGAACTTATGTCAGATATATTCAGTCAATCGGTAGATTTGATATCTTTGAACCGCCGAGCTTTGGTGTATACCTAGACAACCACAAGTCACACAATAAATCCTTAACCGTCTTTAGTTCTCACGGTAGTGTTCGTTTCAGCCATGAACACCGTCTGGTTTCATGAGTGCTTAGAGGATAGGCCTTTACTTTCATTCTCCTTAAAGCGTCTTATAGTTCACCCTCACATAGGTGATTTCTAAACGTGTAATCCTATAGACACACTATCTGGTCATATCCTGCCAGACTTAGAAAATCATTAAAAAGCTTTATGCTTTATCGACTCATCAAAAAGCCTTAATACTTTACCTTGATTTCTGAACATTTTCTTCATCACGAGAATGAGTTGAATTTTTTGACAATGTTGAACAGTCATTCATAACTTTGTTTGATCTCTTTGAACCTAGCTCTTGGGATCTGCAGTCTGCTAGGTAGAGTTACCGCCATGATGACTTGTCCTACGCCTTAGCCCCATTCCCTTCGATGATCTTTCAACTGCCTCTCTAGATAGGCCTTTTGTAAGTGGACCCGACACATTATCTCTTGACTTTACCTAGTCAATGGTGATAACACCACTAGAGAGTAGTTGTCTAACGGTATTGTGTNCTTAAATGCTCGACCAAGCTTCTATATACAGTTTCAAAATATTTACGAAAACTAAAAGGGATCCATAGAATGAGAGAATTAAAAAGGCATCTAATAGAGGCGGTGAAATGCTACAATAAAAGCAAATAATTGAAAAGCAAAAACTTATTTAAAGTCAAGAATCTGTTTTAGTTTATGCACAGCGTATCTCATCTTTTTTAAAAATAAACCAAACTCACACACAATAATTATTAATTTTTATATTGTTAAATCTTATGTTATAATTCTTGTATAACTCGTCTATAAGCAAAACGATCACTTATTGGTTATCAAAAACGTAAATAAGCTTATATATAGACTCGTTACAAATACCCTCTTAGATAAAGTAGGTCGCTTTCAAATATATTTTTTTATATATATTTGTGTATATATATATATATATATATATATTTCTTGGGTTGAGGGTCTTTCGAAAACAGTCTCTCTACTCCCTTTAGGTAGGGGTAAGGTCTGCATATACATTACCCTCCCAGACTCCACTAGTGAGATATACTGGTCGTTGTTGTTGTTGTATTGTTTTATATATATGTATATATTATGTATGTTATATACAAAAATTGTATAAATTTTATATAATTATTTGGCTATCGGATGTAAATATTTTCCGGCACGGGCTAAAAATAAGAAGTAAATAAAAACTAATAAATTATGCCTTCGTAAACCAAGCACTTACCTCAACTTCGCAAGCCACTCACTGTTCAATTATAGCTTTTCCTCTTGAATTCACCTCCAATACACTCGAATCTAACCATAATTAACTTAATATCATTAATTAATGCTAAAGGAACTAAATTTACTGAAAATTATAATTTACCACAAAAACAACCAAAACAAGAACATCACATGACCAACTCCGGTAGAAGCCATCAACACAAACAAGAGTTCTGATGGGTAAGCAAAGATACCATGCAAAGGGATGTAACAACGAATAGACCAGTGGTCAATACAACTACCATGAACAAATAAACAAAACGGGAACATGAGAAATGCAAATCAATTCAATGCATTAAGTGCTTTGACGGCTGAGATGGAAAACAACTTCGAAACCCTAGAGGAAAATACACAAAGTCCTCAGGAAGATGTGCATTATACCCTGGATAAACCAAAGGAGCTAAGCAATCTTATGACACCATTAATAACTATAAACCCTACTTTTAATGATCAAGTACCTAGAGCAATTAATATTACCAATGACATGAATGCTCTACACGAACCCAATGGACCAAAGCTGGAACCTCATCACACGACCACAAGTAGGAAGCAATCAACGGACAATATCAAACCCCCAAAGCCCCAATCATGAGACTTGAATGATGAACCCCTTCACAATGTCAACCCCTTATTAATTAGAGACAATAAGGATCAAAGCATGAAATACAAAAACACACTAGAACCTGTCACAAACCTGAACCAAAGCCATCATAGTACAAATCTAATCCAAGATCAAAATCAATACAAAACCCTAGACAAATTCAACATATCAACATCAGTTACAAGAGTTCCCCAAGCTCCCAACAATGTAACGGCAGGAAACTTACCTCCTTGCCACTATTTAGATGCTAATGCCCATGCAAACAATACCAACCAACAGTTAGCCAAACTTAGCAAAACTCAAGAACTAAACCAAGATGCCAAGACTCCCTTCCAACAGCTACTACCAAAGGAGATACCAAAGGAACACAAGGAGATATGTTTGGACAACGGAGAACAACCAAACAACTCAAGGGCAGCCGCTCGTTTATGCAACACCACCCCTGCCTCCAAACCACGCTCCACTTTCACGGCTGGAATACGGACTGACGGGATTCTCCCTAAACATGAATCTACACCTAGGGGGCAGGATGTTATCATAAGAATAGAAAACCCAAGATACCTATCCCAAATTGTAACGGAGGGGCTAAGGATTGGGCTCGACAGTGTAACGAGCCACCCATGGCTATCCCAGCAGCAACCCCACCCACAAATGAGAGACAACCCATCCCCTGGAGCCGTGTACAAACAACAACCCCAAGCACCCCAATTCCCCTAAGCATGAACATGACACTATTCCACAACCCCTCCACTCACAACCAATACCCACCCCACATGCACTACACCAGCCCTCAACCAACCCAGGAGACCACCATAGCACCACAACAACCACTACAACAGATGGACGGGAAAGAAGAAGAGGTAGGAATGTCAACAGCGAGAAGGGTGGAATACGCCATGCTCCGAACACCAAAAATGTTGGTGTTCAAGGAAAGAAATGAAAAAAGAGTAATCTTACGTTGCCCGATGAATTTGAGGAAATACTCCATAAATATAAGGGTATTAACACCACCAATGATCTTCAAATATGGAGTAGTAATGGTGCCGACGATGCTCACACACATGAGCTTAAACAACCCACCCCATGCACAGGAGGAGGAGACCACCCCACCCCCATCTAGACCAATGAGTATGATCATTTGGAATTGTAGAGGTGGCGGGCAATGAAGATTTCAGAAGAACCTTTAGGTCCATGTTAGACTACAACAGGTCGTTCTTAGTTTCACTACTGGAAACTAAGATGCAAGACCATAACACTCTCATTAATGACTTTGGCTTCACTCACATGGCTCAGGTAGAGGCACAGGGTAATGCAGGCGGCATGGTTATGATGTGAAACTTAGGTGACATTATTGTGGATCAAGTCGGAACAACAGACCAAGAAATACATGCCATGATCAAGGTAAACAATTCTAATCCATGGCTCTTATCTATTATTTATGCTAGTAATTTGATAAATGAAAGAGCTATCCTTTGGGGTAATTTAAAAACAGTAGCAGAAAATTTTAAGGGGCCATGGCTAGTTGCGGGAGACTTCAATGAAGTCACTAAGGCAAGTGAGAAATTTGGGGGCCTCTCAATTAGCTACCCAAGGGTGTCTAAATTTATTAAATGTCTGGACTTCTGTGGCCTCATGGACCTAGGTTTTAGAGGCTCCAAATTTACATGGACAAATTAAAGAAAAAAAAACAAAAACAATAATTATGGAAAGGCTAGATAGATATGTAGCAAACGCTAGCTAGATCAGTCTTTTCAAAGAAGCGCACGTCACACACCTAACTAGGCTACACTCCGACCATTGCCCTATAAAATTAGACCTATTCAAAAGCTTCTCACATTGCAATAAAATATTCAGAGTGGAGTCCATGTGGTTATCACACCCTACTTTCAAAACACTAGTCAAGGAAACGTGGGCTAACCAGGGAAACCTACTAGGAGCAATAGAGAATTTCACAAAAAGTCCAAAAGAATGGAACATCAACACATTTGGGAACGTATTCCATAAAAAAAATGTTCTAACTTCCCGCATAAATGGTATACAAAACTCTCCAAAATATATGACTAGTCAATTCCTAATTGACGTTGAAAATGATCTATTAAATGAATACAACAATATCCTGAAACTAGAGGAGGAATTTGGAGACTAAAATCCAGAATCCAATGGCTAAACGATGGTGACGCCAGCACCAAATTCTTTCACACAACTACCCTAAAATGTAGAAGGAAAAACAAAATTTTACGCATTAAATATGAAGTGGGTAATGGTACTACGAACAAAAAGACGTCAAAAGCCTAATAAACAATTTCTACGCAAACCTCTTTACAACAGGACATACGTTCACTCATAAACCCACCCACTACATGTACCATTCTGCCACACTAGATCAGAACGACCATGTAGGCCTGAACCAAAATATCACAGTTCAAGAAATTAAGTGTGCAGTAGACTCTTTCAAACCCTATAAAGACCCGGGTCCGGATGGCCTACACCCCTTCTTCTATCAGAAATTCTGGAATGAAACTAAGGAACAACCAATAAACTTCTGTAAATATACCTTTAGGGAGAAGAAAATGCTCGAAGAAATGAATACCACTTACATATGTCTAATCCCAAAATGCCAAAATGCTGAAACTATTAGACAATATAGACCAATCAGTCTGTGCATTACTGCCTATAAGGTGGTCACAAAAATTATTGTAAATAGGATCAAGCCCCTTATGGGAAAATTAATACACCCTATTAAAACTAGCTTCATAAAGGGTAGACGATCCTCGGAAAATGCTATCATCGTCCACAAAGTATTAAACCACTTTAAAAAAACTAAGGGGGAAAAGGGAAAATGATGATAAAAATAGACCTAGAAAAGGCTTTTGATAAGCTAGAATGGTCCTTTATAAAATTCTCCCTAATATCCCTAAACTTCCCAAAAGACCTGATTGACCTAACCATGTCCTGCATCACCACCACATCCACCTCAATCATTATAAATGGATCCAACACGGATTTTTTCAAACCATCAAGAGGTATCCGTCAAGGAGACCCCCTATCCATGTGATGACCAAAGGGGTTATTTTATAAAATTAGAATTTGTTCCATGCTTAATAGCCATAAAAAGACTAAAATTAAATACCTTGATTTGTGTGCACAGTCCGGGCATGAAACCGAAAAGCTTTTATGTGGAAATATAAGAAATAGTGATTTTTAGAATTTAAATTTGATAAAAGTTGACTTTGGTCAACATTTTTAGTAACGGACCCGGATCTGTGTTCAGACAATCCCTAGAGGTCCTCAGAAAATATGGGACTCTAGCGTATGCCCGGAAACGAATTCCGAGGTCCCAAGCCTTAGAAATCAATTTTTGAAAGAAATTATTTTGCTGAAATGTTTGTGAATTAAAGAAAAGAAATAATGCTAAAAATCGTTGGTATCGGGCCCATATTTCGGTTCCGGAGCCTGGTACAGATTTGCTATGATATTTAAAGGTTAACTATAAAATTTGGTGAAAAACAGAATTCGTTTGACGTGATTCGGACATCCGGTTGAGAAATTATGAACTTTAAGAGTTCTTGTTGAAAATGATGAGTTTTGAGGTTTAATTTATATTACGTGTTATTTTCATGATTTGATCGCACGAGCAAGTCCGTATGACGTTTTTAGACTTACGTGCATGATTTGTTTAGAGCCTCGAGGGCTCGGGTGAGTTTCGGATAGGCCACGGGGTGTTTCTCACTTGAAAATAACTACTATTTTTTTTTCAGTTCTGGTGTCCAGGTATTTGACCTGTGCGATCACATAGGAAAGTCCGTGATCGCACAGAGTAAAATTTGAGGCCTGTTTGGTACCCTGTGCCAACTCATCTTATTGCTTGCGATTGCAGAGCACAGCCTGGCCAAGATGTGCGATCGCACATCCTATAGTGCAAACGCACTGAGTAAATCAGGCCTAGGGGGAGAGGAGGTCAATACCCTGTGCGATCGCACCCCTCCCCATGCGAACGCACTGCACAAATTTCCCTTACACTGTGCGATCGCACCTCTTTATCCGGGATCGCACAGTTGCCCAACCCAGCTAATATAAATACCTGTTAAAGAACGGGCAGAACACTTTCTTCTCCAAATTTTCGAAGTTCCAGCCCTAGAAACAATTTTTCTTCAGCAATCTTCATCCCCAATTCATAGGTAATCACTTTCGAATCTTGTTCTTTCAATTACTTATTATTTTGTATAACTTTTAAAGCAAAAACAAAGGATTTTCATGGTAAAAATCTAGGTTTTGCATAGAATTAGGGAGTTTTGTAAAAATTAAATTTTTATATCAAATTAAGGTCGGATTTCAAAACTAATAGCACATTTAGGTTCGTGGGTGAATGGGTAAACGTAATTTGGTCCGAACTCCGAGTTTAGACCAAGCGGGCCCGGGGTCGGGTTTTGACTTTTTTTGAGAAAACTTAGGAAGAATTATATTTTTCAATAAAGTTAGTTCCTTTAGCATTAGTTAATGATATTATGTTAATTGTGATTAGATTCGAGTAATTTAGAGGTGAATTCAAAAGGAAAAGCGATAATTGAGCAGTGAGTGGCCTACGGAATTGAGGTAAGTGTTTGGTCTAACTTTGGTTTGAGGGAATAGGACTCCCCACTTGTTTGCTATGTGAAATGCATGGGCGTGGTGTATAGGTGTGGTGACGAGTATCTATGCACCACCCAAATTAATTGTTAAACGGGATTCTCGTTCCCGTTCCCAACTTAATTGATTATTGTCCTAATTGTTATATGTTCATTATTGCTTCTATGACCATTTGGCCTTGTTGATCTACTGTTAGATATTGTTGTGATTATTTGAAAAGAGTTTTGGTTGTTTGAGCTAGTTTCCTTGTGATATGTATAACGGTAAAGAGGCTTGGTATTATTTTTACGAATTATATATATATATATATTTACGTTCCTGGTGGTTTCGTTTTGATAATATTGAGGAAGTTGTAAGAAATGCAGTCTAACTGTTTCGTAATTGTTGTTGTAAGTGTGTTAAAAATGTTGGTTGTTCTCTTGAGTTTATCTTAGTATATAAAGACTGAGCTGGATTGACAGCGTTACGGTGTTTACTTATATTCTGATTGGTTTTATTGTGAAATGATATTGGTTAAAGCTTACGAGCTATATGATTTTCTGTTTGTAATTGTGAAAATATTAGTATAGTGAAAGGCTTGGCCTGAATGGTTAAATATTTTATGAATAAATTGATATGATATGTCTGGTGGGAGCGGGTTGCACGCTGCAACAAGGAGTGATAAGGGTGGACAGGTGGGATCGGGTTGCACGCCGCAACAGGAGCAATAAGGGTGATATATTTGGGGAGGACATGTGAGAGCGGGTTGCACGCCGCAACAAGGAGCGATAAGGGAGGATATATATATTTTTACTGATTTTCAAAAAAATAAAGATTTGAAAAGCTAAATTTTTATTTTACTGTTTTGTTTCTTGAAAAACAAAGATTTGAAACTTTCTATTTTATATTACTATTTTCATATTTTGGCACTACTTTTATTCAAAGATAAAGTTTGAAAACTTGGAAATTGTTGAGTATTAGTTATAGTTGAGGCCTGAAAGAGGAAGTTGTGTTACTTTCTTATTGTTGCAGTATTTGAATTGATGTGTTCAGATTTCCTTTCTGTTTTACAATTATTGTCTCAGATATATTTTCTTGTTCGTGTAGAATTGTTTTATTGTGTTATCTCATATATATATATATATATATATATATATATCACATGTTTATTGTTAAATCCCCGCCTTAGCCTCGTCACTACTTCACCGAGGTTAGGCTCAGCACTTACTCAGTACATGGGGTCGACTGTACTGATATTACACTCTGCACTCTTTTGTGCAGATCCAGGTACTAGCCAGCAGTAGAGATTTTTAGAGCAGACATCTATTTATTCGGAGACATGAGGTATATTTGTCGATGTTCGCAGATCCCGAGAGTCTTCTCCTATTTTTATAAAACTGTTTTAGTATATTCAGAACAGTTATACCATTTCTTTCGACAGTTATTTGTAGTATTCTTTAGTAGTTCGTGGATTGTGACACCAAACCCTGGGGTAGTCTTAGAGTTGTTTACATAATTAGTTCGTGATCCGTTTTATTTAAATGGTTATTATTATTATTATTATTATTATTTTATTATTGTTGGGAATTATTCTAATTAAGTTCCTTTGGAAGTTATTTATTTGTGCTTAAGTAATAAATTAAGGAAATAAATTATTCGAGTTCTAACATTGGTTTGCCTAGCAAGTGTGGTGTTAGGCACCATCACGATCCCTGAGGTTGGGAATTTGGGTCATGACAATCCCCCTACATCTTCATAATATGCATGAAAATGCTTTCGAAACTAATCTATCATGAAATAGATTGATGCAGGTGGGACCCAGTCAAAATATCCCAAAAGGCCCCATACCTCTCACACCTATTCTTTGCAGACGACCTAATCTTACTAGAAAACACCAACCAAAAAAGCTGCAACTGGATCATAGATTCACTCAACAAATTTTGTGCATTCTCAGGACAATCTATATACTTTAATAAATCTAAGCTAATCTTCTCAGACAATACTCCACTGACCACTAGGAATGAAATCAGTACCTGCATGGCAATAAAACACACCAGGGAATTTGGAAAATACCTAGGGTTCCCCATAAGCTTCTCAAACCCCTCAAGGAAAGATTTCCAATATATAATCAATCGCCTAAACAACATATTAAGAGGATGGAAAACAAATCTCCTAAATATAGCTGGCAGGACCACAATCATTAAGACAACACTGGCAACAATTCCTAATCACACAATGCAAATCTATAATCTCCCACAAGCTACCATAAAAGACATAGATCGTATCCAAAGAAATTTCCTATGGGGCTCTACCTCCGAAAAAAGAAAATGCCACCTTATTGGCTGGGACACTATCACCAGAAGAAAGCAGGATGGAGGACTGGGACTATACAAATCAAAATGGAAAAACCAGGCCTTTAGTGCCAACCTAGCTTGGAGGTTTAAAAAAGATAACAACTCTCTCTGGAGCAGAGTATTGCACTGCAGATATAACATCATGAATCACCAACACAGCTGGCACCTGCAAGAGAGCAATGACTCCCATATGTGGAAAAATATTTTCAAAGGAGTAAACATATGCAAGCGGGGGATCCACCGGGAAATTGAGAATGGCCAACTAATCAAAACATGGGAAGATAACTAGCTGGGCAACAAAGAGACATTAAGATCTCAAATTCAGGGGCCCCTCAATAGCCATCAAGAAGGCCAGTCCCTAAACAAGATAATTGAAAACAACACCTATAATCTTAGCAACATACCTTTCCAATTACCAACAGAAGTTAAGAGCAAAATAATAAGTACATATATCAAACAATACCAACCAACAAAAGACCAATACGAATGGAGTAACAGCCCCAGTGGGGATCTCACTATTAGATCAACATATGAACTACTCACCAAAGGGGAGGGGGAGGGAGACGGTAGGGACTTCAAATGGATATGGAAAATCAACATCCTCAACAAAATAAAATACTTCATATGGACTACAGTACATAACAAGCTCCCCACATCAAAAATGTCATTCCACATGAATGTATGTGGCACCCCAACATGTAGTGTCTGCAACTCTAATGAAGAAAGCACAATTCACATGCTTTTCTGGTGCATTCACTCAAAAAAACTGTGGAATGAAGTTGGCTTCAAGCAGACCCCAGCAGATTCCACAGACCAACACATTTTATACAACTGGTTAAAAACTCAAAGCAACTCGAACAATTGCTTCAATGAATACCTCAACTGGCCTGATATCCTTCCCTTCATACTTTGGCATATCTGGACACATAGAAATGACATTATCTTCAAAAAGAGCACCAAACCTCTTCTACTAAAGAACATAATTAGCAAAGAAATATAATTTAAAATGTTGGCCAAAAGCAATAATAGACAATCCACATCTAGAGATACAATCCTTGTTAAAGGGAAGCTACCGAACCAAAGCATCTATAAACTAAACATAGACGGATCATACCCGGGAAGCATAGAGAAAGGGGCAATAGGTGGAGTCATAAGACAGGGAAATGGAGAATGGATAATGGACTTTAATATGACCTACTCAAATTCAACTAACATGCATATGAACATCCTAGCCTTAGTAAACGGTCTGAAACTAGCCATAGAACACATTACCTACCCCTCACCATAGAATCAGACAGCAAATAACTTATTAATAAAATCAATAACAAGAATTTCTCCTATAATCTAATTGGTGATTGCAGATGCCTACTGAGTAAAGAAGGGGGCCCGCCATTGCATCACATTTACAGAGAAGCAAACCAAGCACAAGACGCAATGGCGAAGAATGGAAGCAGCTTACAAGATATTTGAAGCTTAATGATCTACTTATCTCCTCCGTCTTTTGTTTTATCTATTTTGGAAAGGGACAAGATAGGAACTATGTATCCTAGAACAATTCCCGTATGAAATGTACTATGTGTGAATACCTAATTTTTGCATGCTTTTAACTCCCTTAGAAATACTAGTATTTCGATGATTTTTAGTTGTTTGTGCACTTTTTTATTTTTGTATTTCTTTATTAAAAATACCAAAAAGTATTTTTTACCTTTTACTTGTGTACGTTAGTTGGAATCTTTAAATTATATATCCCAAAAAGATTTTCTTTCTACTTGTATAATTTTCTAGGATTAAATAGGATGATTAGGGGTTAAGGAACTTGGCTATTGTATTTTTAATTAAAATTGAGCCAAATTGGCCCAAAACTTGAGCCCAATTCGTCCATACCCGGTCCATTAAGTGGTTGGCAAAGAAAGAGCTCAAAACGACTTAGTTTTGACTTAAAACTACGTCGTTTTGCTTATTAAATCAGAGATCCAATCTCAATCATCCAATCTCTCATGATCTAATGGTCCAAAATCATCCACACCCAAGGTACTTAAAGCCCTTAATACCCAATAATTTTCCCCATTTTTCCCCTTATTCTTTTTCCTTCCTCTCTCCCCACTCTCTCAAACTCCTTGCCGCCGCCGCCCACTGCCGCCGCCGGGAATCGCCCACCGGCGGCGGCCGTCCTTCAAACACACCCAAATTACACCAATCTTCTCCTCTCTTCATCCTCTACCCATACCCAAACCCCAAATCTCTTAAATATCCCTCAATCTCACCAAATCCACCTAAGTTTGACAAAACCCTAGCCGCCGCCACCCTCAAATCCGGCGAGATTTAACCTCCCACACCCCGTAATACGTACATAAGCGGATAGATCATGTTGAGTTCTATCACTTTCTACCTGTTTCACTCCCAAAATTCCCATCGCCGCCGGCCATCCACCTTCACCGGCGACCCGCCACTGCCGCCGCACCACTTCTTCTTTGTTGTAGCCCAATTCCGACCCAAGAACACTCATTTCCTTTTGGTATGACACCAAGTTCATTAAATTTGGTGTCTACCAAAATGAAATAAGTGTTCCGTGGAAGGGCAGCCGATTCTTGGCATCTCTGGCGTCTCCTCATGGCTCGAACAGGTTCAAGCACGCTCATTAGGTATCTCCCTCATCTTAATTTCTGATTTTTTTAGTTGTAATAGGTTGGTTCTTGATTTTAATTTTAGTTTCTAATTTTTTTTATTTTTGGTTGTTTTTTGTTAATTAGAGTTTCAAGTTAGGTTTATTTAATTAGTTATCTCTATTTAATTTAGTTGATTATTATTGATTAAACGTCATCTTTAGTGTATTAGTTAAATCATTTACTTAGTCAATCAATTATTTAGTTATTGAACGTCATCATCCGATTGTTAGTAATGCTCGCCTAATCTCTGTTGTTAGCATTAGTTTGTGAATTCAGTTGTTTATTCTTTATATGGTTAGTTTGCACGAATCTGTTTTAATGTATTTGGTTTGAGTTTTAGTTCCATTTAAAGTCTTGTTTTTGTTTTGTCAATTGTTGGGTTTTTTAGTTTGTTTTGGTTCAAAATCAATAGGGTGGTACTAATTTTGTTAAAAGCTAAAGAGTAGGTATGTTTGATCATGAGTGTAGGGACTTTGTTTGGTTGTTTTCACTGTTGAGGACTGTTTTGGAGTACAATACTCCAAAATTCTGTCCATATTTGGTGAGGAAAAACTGTTCGTTGAACAAAAATCTGGTTTTGGACAGATTTTTGGTCAAAGATCTATGATTTTGGACAGATTTTTGGCCACACAAAATCTGTCCCAAAAGTCCTTTTTCTCCTATATAAAGAGGAAGTCTTTCCGCACTATGAGGAGACTCTTACACTCTAAAAAAACACACAATCTACCACACAATTGCTGAACTTTTTACACACTAAAAACACAAACTTTGAGAGTAAAATCAGCAGCTTAATATATATATATATAGCAAGCTGAAATTTCAGATCTTGGAGAGTACTATTTTAGTGCAAAAACTCTCACAAAAATATAAATATCCATTAGGCAATGTGTGAAGTTGATAGCTACTAGTTTCAAGCATCTTTGTTGAGTTTTCTGGGTTGTCTAAACACTTGAGTTGTTGCTGTTTCCATTGTATTTGTTGCTGAATTTCTGTTGCTGCACTGCTGTATTTTATCATTTTGCAAACCAGGTAACTTTCAAATTCTTATATTGCAGATTCTTGATGATAATAAGAAGGATTTGATCCCGGTTTGGTTGATGGAACATGTTAAATTTGATTTTATTTCAAGATGAATGTTATATTATTGTTATCATTATGTAAATATGTTAGAAATTAGTTTAATTATCGTTTTCTTATTTATATATATGATTGACGTTGCATTTTGTTAAGTTTACTTAGTTTAAGGAAAAGATAAAGACCTCATTTTTAACCATATTTATTTAGTTTTGGAGCTTTTATGTGAGTTACTTTTAAGGTTCATGTATAATTAATTAGGAAAGACTTCTAGATTCAAATGTTCTTATGCTTTAAATTGCAGTCAACATAATGTTATAATATGGATCTTTTATTTAGCATTAGAGTATTACCATTTTCTTTTTTTTTTGTAGTTCTTATAATTAGTTGTGAATTGTAATTATGAAAGTGGATTCAAATACTTAAGGTGTTTACGTTACTAATGAGTTTGTAGTCTAATTAGTGTCATGTTGGTGTAAATGTGTAGAAATATTATGTTCGTCCTTGAGAATTAAGTTGATTAAGGAGATGAAAGAGCATAGATAATAATTTAGCATGTGAGTTTCTTTTATGAAAAATGATTTTTATGTGGACATCAATGTGATGAGCAATTTGGGTTGGACATGAGCTCATTAACTCCATAAGCCCAATGGTGGGCTGCTGCCTCATTTTAATAACTCCACAAGTCCAATTTTTTTTTTAGTTTTAAACAATGTAAGTTAATATTTTTCCCGCACTAACCTCATCTTTTAAATTAGTAATCATGATTATCGCAAAGTTGTTCCAATTAGCCATAATCACTCATTTTGAATTTGTAAATAATTTTCTCAAGTTAATGAACCATCAATCTACAAATATAAAAAAAATGCTTTTCTTTGATTAATTCAATAACGTAGTTTCCTTTTTTTTTAAGTTAGTAAATTCTTTTTTTAGGATAACAATAGTAATAGTCTAGTCAAGTTTCAAACATGAAGCAAAAAATTATTGTTTCTTCAAATATTGATCAACTTTTTTAGCCATTAAATAAATTCAATAAGATCATTTATTTATAAATATTTTTTTTTAAACAAAAAATAATTAATTTCGTCTTAACCGATGTCGGGAATACTCGCTTCGGAATAAAGAAGTAAAAAAAAATGGCAAAGTCTCGAGGGCATATTTTGTTTCATTTCTTTCAAAATAAATAAAAGTTGAATTTAATTAACTTCGAGTAGGCTCTTAGGTGCGACACACTAGCTAAGGTCGGGGATACTCGTCTTGGTTAATGTAAGCTAGGGTCAGGAATACTCGTCCTAGTTTGAGATTAATGAAGTCATCAACAATAAAAATGGACATAGGCAAAACATGAAAGCCCAAATGAAACACAGTTTATTTAAAATTAATTTAACGCCAAATGTAGTCAATAAAGCGACCGTGCTAGAACCACGGGACTCGGGGAATGCCTTACACCTTCTCCCCGGTCAACAGAATTTCTTACTCGAATTTTGGTTTCGCAGACCAATAATAATAGAGTCAAACTTTCCTTTGACTAGGGATTCAAATAAAAGGTGAATTGGAACACCGAGAAAATAAATTCCAAGTGGCGACTCTGTACATAGAATAATCCCTAATTAAATTTGTCACTATAATTGAAAAAACTCTTTTAACCCTCATCCATAGTTCCATACACATATATCTTTTTGGGGGGTAGAAAAGGGGTGTGACAGCTCTGGCGATTCTGCTGGGGATATTCAAGAATTCAAGCTTGTACATTGACTTTATTTGGCTTTTTAAATTTTTTATATAAGTGTGATTTAATTGGGCCTAATGTGCTACTTGACTGCTCTTTACCGCTTTGATATTGTTGAACTATATATAAATTGTCATCTTGCACACCCCCTCTGAGTCTTCTGAATACAACCTCAGGAATTGTGGATACGCGCCCCATTCTTTTTTGAGATAAAGTCGGTGGGCCTGAGCTCCCGGTGAAGGATTATTAGTCACCCATATTTAAGAACGGGGAGGGTCCAGTAGTTAAGCCGGAGAAGTATTGCTCCCGGTACACTACACCTTCCTAACTCGAGTTGTCCGTTCGTTTTATGGCCAGACTAGATACACCTCATCCCCAAGATTTTTAAAAACCTAGAAAAACAAGCCACATGCATGGTTATCCCTAGTAGGATCGTTTTTTTGCATCATGTGCATTTGAATTAGCGAAACTCGGCGCAGGGGCCGGGTTCGTATAAGGCAGGTATCCATGTTGAGACCACCATGTTCACATATGTGCTACTTGCTACATCATTTGGAAGGCTTGCTTGCATTTGTTGACCGGCTTTAGAAATTAGTTGAGCGGAATTTGAAAAAAAATAAATCATTCCCCTAGTTTTGTACAAGTGATTTGTTTTCACTAAAAAAAATTAAAAAAAAAATATAAAAAATGTCAAGTTTTGGTTCGAACTATGCAGGTTCGATTCTCACAATTCCAGTGGGGTACGTAAGTGTCACACCTCCTTTTTCCACTACCCCCCCCCCCGGG
>ML411546.1:0-39682 GCA_005239525.1 Nicotiana knightiana
TTAATGACTCTAGGTTGTTTATAGCTAATAACATGTGATTCTAGGTGTAAAGATGTACAAAGACTAATTACCAGTTGCTGAGAACAGGGGATCGTTTCGTGTTTAGACTAAATGCAGTTAAATAGATACGATCCTATAGCATGATACCTAATGCAGCATGATGCATAATAACTTAAATAGGATTTCTAAATGCACATAGAATCATAACATTATGCATAGTTTCAGGAATAGCATAGGTGACAGATTTTAATCGTTGTTTACCTAAAACAGGATCTCTACATGCATAGCATGATGAGACATGATTACAACTTATTTATCCTAAGACAGTACTTCTAGTGAAATTTCAGAACATGGGCAGAATCACGTAATAGCAACTTATTTTACTGTTTATCCTATAGGAAGGATTTCTAAGCATAGATGAGATGTTGAATACACATACACCCTAAGTAGCATGATATCTAATGCATGGCATGGTGCACCTAAACATGGCTGCTATTGCGCATAGAGAAATAATAAAACTAGAAACATGGTCTCTACCCTTAATTATACTACAACATGCATATCACCTACCCGTTTTTCACTATCCGACCCCAGAGTTGTTTACAATTAATTATTACAGGCCATTGAATACGAATTACACAACTGAAATAGAAGGAAAATAAGAAGTTAACTATAGGGAGCCTACAGAATAGGCTCAAGTCTCCAGGTCCTCAATGCCAGGTATTATTTCACAGCCTTCTCATAATCCGGGTGTGTCAGAGTTCCCTAAGGACCTCAAGGGCTCTCGGGCAGTGCTCATACCCAGATTTCATAGCCAAAATAGAGTAAGTGCAGTGTGGAATGGCCAGCCTCTGTGTGTCAAAGTTCAGAGGGAGCTCAAGGGTCCCAAGGCAATGCTCACACAGAAGGGGCAGAACCTAGATTTCTAAGAGTATATGTGAGAGTGCTTTTTATTTTTTAAAAGGGTTTAAGTAAAAAAAAAATAGTTTTGGGAAAGGGTAAGTAAGAAAACAGTTTTGAAGAGGGAAATTTGATTGGAATAGAAGTTCAACATCACACAAAGGACCAGGGATAGTCCAACAATCACAAACAGGGGTAATGGGATTTGAGGGACAAATATAGAGCATGTGAGGGAAAACATGTAGCAGGAAGACACACATATAGGCATGCAATCAGAAGCTCCTAAGGGTTCAGAGGATTAGGGGTACAGTAAAGTACTAGCTTAGATTAACACCAAAACAACTAAGACCATGATTAAACTAATGTACCAGTCATAGGCATGGAGATTCGCGTAAGAAGTAGGTGTTAAGTATACAGAAACATGCTGGTCATAAACAAGTAAAGCCTAACTTAATATGTAAATGGAGTTCGGGGTCTTAGATACATATTGAATAATAAGTAAAAGCAAATTAGAAACATACTGAATTACAACATAATAGAAACATGTTGGTTTGAGGACTGAAATCTAAATTAGAACATACCAGTAAAGTGAAGAAAGCAGTAACACAAACAGGAAGTAGGAGATGCACAATAGTTAGCCTTGGCTTGCAGCCGGCTAAATTAGAATAGCAGTAACTAGCACAGAAGAGAGAGAGAGAAGAGAGTTTTTTTTTTAATTGTGAGAGAGGGATTTGAACAGATCAATTCGTGTGTGTGTGCCATGGAATGAATATATATATATATATATATATATATATATATATAATAAGGTAATAATTAGACTGTCGAGTAATTACGGAACTCAAAGAATCAATTAGTTGCAAAATCAGTACTAGTACTTCCCTAATTAAGGGAGTTAAATTTCAAACGGTCAGAACAGGTAACAAGTAAGGAAAGGAATCATGTATAACAAATAAGGAAAGATTTCGAACATAGTAAGCATAGAGTAGGAAATTGGGGTCACGTTCATAAGGTTTTAATTAAAACACTACTGTAAGAATCAATTGATAGTAAAATCAGTCATGTAATAAGGCAAGAAATAACTAAAGGTCGTAAAAAATATTATCACATGAAATTAATTAAAGGAAATCAATCACAGGAAATTAGTGTTACTCAAAGGAAAATACCACCATTTTAAGGAAATACTCGAAAATCAGGCAATTAGTATTACTCAAAGGAAAATACTCAAAAATTAGTAAAGAGTATGGTGTAAAATCATTAAAGCACTAATCATACTTATTCAGAGATTCAAATATGGTAAAACTATACTGGAGTAACACATATTAAGCAAAAATCAGAAACCCTAATCACGAAATTAGGGATACATATCAGAAAATAGCAGATAATTAAAGGAATTCATAGATAATCATAGTCTAGGCAGATGCGACAAAGAATCAGAAGCCCTAAACAGTAATTATAGAGAAAGAAATCACAAAAACACATAGAGTATACACGCAAGTAAGGTAGTCATGCTAGAACAGATAAACAACGCTGCAAAATAAACTCAGATTCGCATATTGAACCCAGAAATTTGGCATTTTTTTTTATCAAAATGAATCAAACAAAAAGAGAACGGCTCAAATAATGCTTAAACATAATAAAATCACAAAAATAATACTAAGAAACTAGAGGAAGAACTGTTTTAAAAAGAATCTTGAAACCCTAGTTTTGAGAAATGAAGAGTCGTTTCAGAAAATAAGAAGATCTTTGAGGAAAACATGGAAAAACCTCAGAATATGTATAGATCTGTGACAGATCTAAAAGGATCGAGAGGTTTAAAGTTAGGGTTTCCAAAGAGAGCCCAGAAAGGAGAAGAGAATAACTCGGAATTGTCGGTTTTAACCGAAAAGTGTAAAGATCTTACTCGGACGGCCATGGGTAGCCGGAAAGATGGCATGAGACTGGAGATGGTGAGTGGACTGCCTCTAGTTCACTTGAAGGCCTAAAAACAGTGACACGCGTTCAAGGGGGGAGCCATAAGGCTGGTAGGTGGTTGAATCGCCATAGATTCCGGCAGGGCGATGGCCGGAGAAGGGCCGGGTCTACTGGAGGGAGTTGAAGGGACGAGAGAGTTGAGAGAGTTGAGAGAGACGGCTTAGAAGTGAGAGGGAGAGAATGAGAGACGGGGGTGGGTAGTCTTAGGTTAATTATGGTAAGGGGGTCTGGACCGTTGATTTGAATTAATCAACGATTCAGATCGAGTGAGGGATTGGGCCGGGTAGGATTTTTAGTTTGAACTGGGTTATTGGATTTATTGGGTTAGGGGTCCGCATTAATTAGGCTAGATTTTAAATAAAGAATGGTTGTTTGTTAAATACCCATTAAAATTAGATATATAATTAATAACAATAGCTAATAATCATATAAAATGAAATTAAGGCTAAATAGGTGACATTAAGGTGACTAATTAATATAGAAAACATAAAATGAATAACTATTGAATTAAAATGGCATAAAATGTACAATTAGGCTATAATTGCAAAATTATTGTAATTATATCCAAATAATGCCAATTTGGCTAATTTGTGAAATAATTAATCCTAATAGGATTGAAAATGATATATTAAGCTGGGAAATATTTTGAAATCATTTATAATACAATTTATGAATAATTATTGAATATAGACATACTTAATAAATTGGAAAAGAATTTAATAAAAATATGAAAAATTACGGAAAAATATCAGTTATTATAAAGAGTAAATTTGAAGATATATATGCAAACTTTAAAATAGTTTGAGAAAACATTGGGTATCAACAGTCGCCATGTTGTCGCCCCCCCCCCCTTTCGGATCGGTCGGGGTATTCGACATTATTGGGACAACTCATTTCCTTTTGGGAAAGGGGTAAGGAATTGAATAGTCGCCACCTAACGAATTAAGGTGTGTTAGGGCACCTACAAAGGGTCGTTTACAAACACAGATTGGATAACCAGAGATAGGGTAAGGGCTTGAAATTACTTCAAGGGGAAGGTATTAGGAACCCCTCGAAGTCCACAACTGTGGTTCCTGGCCAAACAAACTTTGTGAATTTTAAAACAGGTAGCACATAAGCAATAAAAGTACATAGGTAAGAAAATAAAGGTCTTTGAGAAGATTCGCAGTTAAGCACACATATGTGCTAAAGATTAAAAGATTTAGAGTCTAGGCACACATATAAGGTTTTGAAAGAGTTATGATTTACACACACATATGTAAGGGATAGGGGGTCCTAGGTTGTTTATCCTATAGGATCACATCAGTGCAATGCCTGGTAATCACTCCTCAGAAGAGGGGCTACACGTGGCATTACCGCACTGACTATCATATCCATGTCTACCCTTCCCCACCCCTTAGCGCTTATTAAGCGAGTTTATTTAACGACCTCTATGCATGTTGTTACCCGTCCCTCCTTAATGGTCATGGAGGAGATTAGGACCTCTACTTAAAGGCAGTTCTAAACAAACCCCTAAGGTTGAAAGGAGAAAATACTAGGCGACAGGCAAAAACAGATAGGACTTGAACAGATAAAGACGGGGAAAAACAATTAAGAGGCTCAGATTTACCTCCACAGACAATGCACGTAAACAGCACGACTCAAATACAAATAAGAGCAGTATTATTAGACAACATCCTAAGTGAATATCAAAACATAGAAGATATGCAGTTTATTTTATAAACCCATAAGTAGGGGCCTTAACCAGTTTGCCTACTAATTTTAAGCATGTTAACCATTAGGCAGTAAATACAAAAGCAATAGTTTTCCAGTTTTATAAAAGTTGGTTACCTAAGGCTTGCCTAGGCGTGGGGGGAATGCACAATAGTTACCAGAATTATTTAAAACAGTTTAGGAGTTGTTTTACCTAAAGCATGTTGTTCTAAGTGTTGCAAAGACAAAGGGGTTATTACCAGTTTTACTAACACATGATAATCATATGTGAGACTGTCTTATGTCCCTTTTCATGCGTCAGTAGCTTAGCTAGGTGTGACTTAGTGAGGTCCTAAAACATGGTATCTAATGCGCATATAAAATGCAGAGTGGTTTATATGAAGAGTTCCTAAAGCATGGTTTCAAAATGCGCAGCATGATCTCAGGATATGCAGAGTAGGATGCACAAAAGATTACAACATTGTTAAGAATGACTTCAAAAAATGTGCAGGAACAACAGTTCGTGTTAGTGCTATTATTTAATCCTGAAGCATGATTTCTAAGTGATAAAATAATGTGATGCTGAAACAGTATACATGAAACTTAAGAGCATGATATTTGATGTATGATATGCTTTTCATGTGTTGGTCCTAAACATGGATTCTAATGCGCACATAGAAATGTAAGCCTAAGGCATGGTTTCTACCCCATTAATATCGACAACATACATGGCTACCCTCTCCTTTTCACTATCAATCCCCAATATTCGTTTACAACAATTATTACAAACCAATGTGAATAAATTACATAAATAGATAAAGAAAAATAAGAAGTTACACTATATGCAGCGTGAAAACAGGCCCAGATTCTCAGAACCTCAAATGCCCAAATGTTTCATAGCCTTTCTCATATCCGGGTGTGTCAGAGTTCCCTAAGGACCTCAAGGGATCCCGGGCATTGCTCACACCCAGATTTCACAACAATAATTGAGTAAGTGCAGTGTGGAAGAGCCAACTCTAGTGCATCAGAGTTCAGAGGGATCTCATAGGGATCCCTAAGCAGTCACACATTAGAGGGGAAGAACCTAAGGACCTAAGAGTAGAGTGAGAGTGCTTGATATAGTTTTGAAAATGTTTTAGTAAGAAAACAGTGTTAAAAAAGACTTGCTTAAAACAGTTTTGTGAATTAAAAGAGGGAGTCATTCAGTAAAACAACTTTTGAAAAGAGAGAGTTATATAATTAAACAACAGCAGATCAAACATAAAGCCAAAACCAAACTCCGCGATACTTAAAGAACACAGAACCAAAACAGGAAGAACAAACCTACACACAGAGATGATAGGGATTGGAGACACATAGAGCACATGTGGTGCACACATAGTTATAGGAGCATGAAAATTCTTATAGGGGTTTAGGGAATCAGCATATCATGAATCTCAGAACCAACACAAGATCAGACAACTTAGGATAGTTAACTGCTTTGCACAAAAAGGTTCATGATAGAAATCAGGGAAAACATAAGTAAGGCAGAGTCAAATTGAGGTATATTACAAAGGGGGTTCATAAGCAGGTTGATCCTAAGGGGTTGGACATATTCAGAAGCATGCTGATAAAGTAGTAAAGTAGACATATTAGTTGCAGGTTGATTAAAAAAAAACCACAGATAGAAACATATTAGAAACATGATAAACTGAAGCAGTAAAAGAAGCATATTGGTTTGGGACTTGAATTGAAATCAGAACATACCAGTAAAGAAGACAACAAACACACAAGTGAAGGGACAGGAGAGCACAATAGTTAGCCTTGGATTGTAGCCGGCTAACTCAGAATAATAGTAAGTAACACAGAAATAGAGCAGAAAGTTTTTAGTGAGAGAGAGAGAGAGACAGCTTTTTTTTTGGAACTAATCTGCATGTGTCTTGAGTGAATGAAAGTGCAATGTATATATAGTTTGAAACTAGGTAGAGAATAAGGTAAAAATCAAAGTCATGCAGTGATTGGGGAGTCAGAATCAATCAGCATAAAATCAATGTAAGTACTCCCTATAATTAAGGAGTTAACTTCAAACGGTAATAGACATGTAATAAATAAGGAAGGGTACCATATGTGACTGGAATATAACACATAAGGAAAAAATCCCAGCACATAGAAGTATAAGACATGTAATAGAAGCTAGGTTCAGAAAATCTAATTAAGGAAAGTGCTAAAAAAATCGATTGACAGCATAATCGCCCATAAAATAAGGCAAGAAAATATTTTAGAGGTTGAAATCAGTAGAGAATAGAGGGTATCAATCATGGGGAATTAGGGATTCAAACAGGAGTAGTATTGATTAAGGGGAATCAACACAAATTGCACGGAATAAACACATAATAGGCAGGACAAAGGCAAGAATCAGAACCCTAATAGGCACGTTAAAGTAAAATCACATAGAATCAGGGATCCAAACTGGGACATAGTACTGATGAACACAAACTTCTGGGAATAAACGAAATAAACACATAATAGGCATGAATAGGCAAAATCAGAAACCCTAATAAGCCAAATAGGGTGAAAATCACACCAAATTAGGGATTTGCATGGAACATAGCACGACTTAACAGAATAGACATGATATAGGCGGAAGAAGCAACAATCAGAAACCCTAATAAGGTAAAATCACAGAAACTCTGAGCGAATTTATAAATAACAGACATGCAAATAAGCAAGAACGGACTCAGAACCCATGATTAAGACCAAGAAACTTAGGGTTTTGACATAATAAGTAAGGCAAAAGGGGGAAAAACTTAAATAGATGCTTAAACGTATTAAAAAATCATAGAATAACACTTAAATAAGAAGAAGAATCATTTTTGAAAAGGGGTCAAGAAACCCTAGTTTGAATACGAAGAGGCGTTTTAGCAAAAATCAGAGAAATCATTAAGGAAAACAGCAAATAACTCAAGATATACTCAGATCTATTACAGGTCTAAGAAGTCAAAAGTTAAAAAATAGGGTTTCAGAGATAGATAACCCATAGATGAGAGAATCTTCTTAGAAACCATAGAGTTGTAATGAAACAAGGCGAGATTCTAACTTACAAACGAAAAAGTGGCATGAGACAGGCCAGCGAACATAGACTCAAACCAGAGCCGGTCGGAATCCTTTGAAACCCTTTCAAGGATTCAAAAAATCGAAGAGCCACAGAGCGTAGAAGGCCAGGACTGGCCGGAGAATGCATAGAAACATCACAAGGTGGAGTTTATGCCGGTGACAGCGCTTGATAACTAGGGTTTGGTTGAGAGGATTTCAGAGAGAAGAGAGGAGTGACAGCGGGTGTATGAGGGAAAATGAGAGGTGTGGGGGGGTAGTCTCTTAGGTTAAATTACGAAAGGATGAATCTGATCCGTTGATCCGAAATGATCAACGGTCCAAATTAAGTGGGAATTGGGTCCGGGTAGATTTAGGAATTGGGCTTGGGGTATTTGGGGTAATTTAATTGGGTTTGGGGCTAGTTTAATTAAGGCTAGAATTTAAATGAAAGTGGCTATTTGTTAAATACCCAATTCGAATTAATTAAAATAATTTGTCAAATAGCTAATAATTATAAAAATGAATTTCATGCATAGAAAATAATTTTAAATAATTATTTAATATTTAAAAATACAAAATGACTAATTTCCAGTCGAAAATAGTATAAAATTATATACTTGGGATATAATTGCAAAGTTATTGCAATTATAGCCAAAAGATTTCATTGGGCTAATTATGAAATAATTTGGTTTAAATAAGGAAATAAACAATAAATTGAATCAAGAAATTCTTTTGAAATTATTTGTGATGCGATTTTGTAATTATTTATTGGAAGTAAAATGCTAGATAAATTAGACAAAATATAGGAAAATTATGGAAAAACCAATCGTTGTTAATGCATGATTTTGAAGGTACATATGCAATTTTAAAAATATTGGGAAAAAATGGGTATCAACAAGGGCAGATGGGAAGAAAAGCACCACGGTATGTGCCATGTGATTTCCTTTTGAGGAATGCTTTCCTTTATGTGTATTAACTTTGTCATCGCAGACGTTGGTGGATTCTTTGAAATGAGACTGTGCCCCCTCGAGGAGGGGGAAGGACCGTCGGCTTCAGAGCCGAGGGAGTATAATAAGCAGAAAAGGTCCTCGAAGGATGAGGACATTCATGATGAGGCGGGTCCTGCCCGGGGACACAAAGAAGATGTCGCCGCTGAAGAGGGCCTTATATATGTCGGTTATTCTTTGGATACCAATAATCTTGGGGAGGATGGTCCTGCATCTATGGCTTGAACCAGGGGCCCTCCCGAGGTTGCCGAACCGGGTGGGCCTGAGACCTATAGCTTCGAGGGAGAGGTTCCACGAGAGGGAAGGAGCAAGAGTCTTTTACCACCATCAGCTTCCCCTCTCGAAGGTACTTCTAGGGGCGTTCGGGACTAGGGGCCGCCTAAATCAAGTGGGGTCTCGAGTGATCACATCCCCACCGAGAGCAGTTCAACTGGGGCCGATGGGACCAGGCCAGTAGACGCACGCTCAACTTTTGAGGAGGCTCAACGGCTCTATTCCGTGGTGAGTTTTGGTTGACCTTGTTGGTTTTTTAGCTTTGTATTTTCATCTTTTGAACTGAAGCTTCTTTTTCATAGGCCTTTGACAAACTCAAGTTCGAGTTGCTCCGTTATGAGACCAAGTTGTGGGAAGCCTTGGGCAAGGAGAAATCTCTCAGACTTCTTTGTAATAAGAAGACAAGAGAGTTGATATATCTTCGATTGGAGGTGGATTGGAGTCGGGACTATGAAGGCAATCTCGAGTAACAGGTAATCCTTATTTTGAGGGAGTACATGATTCCTTTCCCGTCTTCGAAAACTAATGTTTTGGTGTTTCAGTTGCAGAGAAAAATGGAGGCGCTGGAACGCCTTTGGGGCGACGTTGGACAGGTCAATTCCGAATGCAATGCGTTGAAGGCGCAGATAGGTGTTCATGTTGTGGCCCAAAGGAATTCTTTGGCCAAGGCTTCTTCCCTCGAGGTACACTTCTGCAATGCTCGAGAAAGTAGCTCGATTCAGACGGACAGGATTGCCAATCTCGAGACTGATCTTTTGAAGATGAAGGCCAAGATGTGGATGCCCGAGCTGAAGCTGAAGAAGTTCGAGCAAAGGTCGATAAGAAAGTGGTCGTTTACTTAAAAGATGCAGTTGATGCTCGGGCTTAACTGAGGGGAGCCTTTGACGGAGAGAGGAGGGGAAATGAATATTCCCGATGCAGATCTCGAAGCGAGACCCTTGAAGAGATTCATGCTAGGGGCTTTGATCTCTCGGAGGAGATAAAGCAGGCCAAGGCAGATGAGATTGACGCCAAGTTTTTCCTTTCTTCTGATGCTGATATTTGAAGGCCTCTGATGGGCTGTCGAGGGAGATGGTCCCGAGAGTAGACTAGGTTTTTCTTTCTTGTCCTTTGTATAAAACTCCTATGGGAGCATTGTAAATTTATATTTGTAATACATATATATAAAGAGAACTTTCTGTTTTCCCTTTACATGAATTTCCATTTTCTTGTGTCTGTCTTTTTTGTTTTGAATTTTTATGCTTGTCAATGATTAGCCCGATGAATTGGACTTCGAAGTGAAAAACCCTTAGGTTTATAGATTGGCCCTGAGTCTTTTTAGGCTGGACCATAGGCTCTTACGCGTTGGCCCTTAGGCGCTTTTTTAGTTAACTGTTTAGGGTTCAGTTTTCGAGTCGGGTTTCGACTCGAGCTCATCGACCCTTAGGTTTTTTAAATCGGCCCTGAGGCTCTTTAGGTTGGCGCTTAGGCTCTTACACATTGGGACGGTACGGCCTTTAATGGTGCTTAGGCTCTTACGCATTGAGTCGGTACAACCTTTAATATGGTTGGCTCTTAGGCTCTTACGCATTGGGTCGGTACGACTTTTAATATGGCTGGTGCTTAGGCTCTTACACATTGGGTCGGTATGACCTTTAATATGGTTGGCGCTTAGGCTCTTATGCATTGGTTCGGTACGACCTTTAACCGGTTCTTTTCGAAGTATTTTCAAAGTAATTGGTGGCTTGTGATTTTATGGCAACGGTCAGACGTCTCCAAGTCGCGTCTGTTTAGGCGGAGCCTTATGACCGTAGTCATTGTATTTGTCCGTAGACTTTCATTCCCCGAGTGATATAGCCTCGGCATCTATATCGAGGGTATGCCTTTTTAGGGGTCTTACAAGTTCGAATATATAGCCTTGACTTTGATATCGGGTTTATGCCTTTTTAAGCTCTTACAAATTTTTACATGCCTTGCTTGAGGTCTTAAAGGTTGGTACATGCCTTGCTTGAGGTCTTACAGGTTTGATATTGCCTTATTGAGGGCTTATCAGCTCGAAGTTTCCGGACCTGAGGTCTTATGGCTTTGAGTTTTTGATGTCTCGATGGGGTGAATGTCGATGACAGTCCCTGGGACATCGAAAGATTTTGGCTTTGGAGTCGTTCCTTGTGAAAATAGAAAAAATTTTGATGTTGCCTCATTGAGGTCTTATAAACTTGATGTTTCCTCATGGAGGTCTTAAATTGTTGATATTGCCTCATGGAGGGCTTACATTGGTGCCTCATGGAGGACTTATGAATTTGAGCATGCCTCGTTGAGGTCTTACAGATTTGATGTTGCCTCGTTGAGGGCTTACAAGTTTGAGCATGACTCGTTGAGGTCTTACAGATGCGATATTGCCTCATTGAGGGCTTATGAGCTCAAAGTTTCCGGCCCTGAGGTCTTATGACTTTGAGTTTTTTATGTCAGTCCCCAAGTGTTTGAGAAATTTCTAGCCCTGGAGTCGTTTCTTGTGAAAATAGCAAACTTCTTTGAAGTGCGAAGTGTTTTGATAATAAAAAATTCTCCTTTGATTACTTGGTAAAAGTATACATGTTTTCACCATCGAGGGTTCGATTATTCTACGTGGACACGGTTCATTCGACCGTTTGGTCCGATACATCATTCTCCTGTTGATACCCTATTTGGCATATTTTAATTTCTTCGAGGAGGTGATCTCCCAGGGAAGATGCCCCTCAATATTTGAGGTTGATCGAAGAGAAGCCTTGAATACTCGATGAGTTCTCCTTAGGTAGCATATGGATGTTGCCTCGTTAAAAACCTCATCGGTAAAACCCATTTGGGATAACATCTGATATGAGGGAAAAAGATCGCAACGCATGCTTTAAAACCTAAGGCCTTCGAGTTGGAAGGTGCTTCGATTCCTTTCAATCGAACGCCTGCACATAGATTAGTGTAAAATGTGAAGGAAAGAGGGAGAGGATTGTACCTTAACTGTGGTGGCGTTCAAGCCTCGATATGCTTCAGTTACTCATTTCGAGGACGTGGTACGGTCCTTTATTCGTTCATCCGAGGAAGTAGTTTGTGATTGCTACTCGGCTGTTTGCTTGTTCTTTGGCTCCTTCGATATAGAAGTTGTCGGTGTCGGTGCCACATCGTGCACTACGAACATTTCTTTTGCTGCGTGCTTCTCTCAGTACACTATTTTTACTCCATCCTTCGTAGAAAACTTCATCATTTGATGAAGGGTTGACGGCACCGCCCTCATACTGTGAAGCCATGGCCTTCCAAGAAAAGCATTGTATCTCATGTCACCTTCGATGACATGAAACTTGGTATCTTGAATTGTACCGGCCACGTTGACTGGGAGGATAATTTCCCCTTTCGTTGTCTCGCTCGCCATGTTGAATCCGTTGAGGACTCGAGAGGGGGGCATGATCTGGTCGAGCAATCCGAGTTGCTCTACCACCCTCAACCTAATTATATTGGCTGAGCTACCTGGATCCACGATCACACATTTAACCTGAAATTTATTCAAAAGAAAATAAATTAGCAGTGCGTCATTATGAGGTTGAGAGAAGATATCGATGACCTCTTCGCTGAATGAAAGAGCATCTTTAGGTATGTAACTCCGAGTTTGCTTTTCCCTGGTGATGGATACTTTTGTTTGCTTGAAAATGGGTCCCTAAGGGATGTTGACTCCTCCAATAATCATGTGGATGACATGTTGTGGTTCTTCTGTTTCATTTTTCTTGTTCGCCTCTCTTTCCCGAAATTGGTTTTTAGCTCGGTCGCTGAGGAGCTCTCGAAGGTGCCCTTTGCTAATCAGTCGGGCTACCTCCTCTCTAAGTTGTCTTCAATCCTCGGTCCTATGACCGTGAGTGTCGTGATATTCTCATATCAAGTTAGGGTTCCTTTGTGAAGGATATGATAGTGTGGGTCTTGGCCACCTAGTATCTTTGATTTTACCTATGGCCGATACGATGTCTCAAACATCAATGTTGAAGTTGTACTCAGATAGCCGGGGTGCCTCTACCGGCCCTGTGTGCCTATCAAACTCTGCTTTTCTCACGAGTCCCCGAGGACTCTGGCCTCGATCCATCCTTCGATCACTTTGAGGTATGTTGCACCTCGGTATATTTCTCCAATTTTTCTATATACGGTTGATACCTTTCTTTGCTTGGCCTCGGATCTCTCTCTCTCTGGAAGCCTCGATTCATTTGCTAAGAGCCTGCTGGGATACACCGAGCCCGAGGGGGCTTCCAATTGGTCATCCTCGACTCTGATCTTTGACTGATACATGTTGTGTACATCCGCCCAAACTACACCGGGATACTCGATTAAGTTTTTCTTCAACTGATTTGAAGTTATCAAGCTTCATTCGTTCAAGCCCTGAGCGAAGGCTTGCACTGCCCAATCATCGGAGACCAGTGGTAATTTCATCTGTTCCAATTGGAAGCGGGATACGAACTCCCTTAACATATCATTCTCTCTTTGTTTGATTTTGAAGACGTCATATTTCCTCGTAGAGACCTTGATGGCACCAGCATGCGCCTTCACAAAAGAGTCTTCCATCATGGCAAACGAATCTATCGAGTTTGGGGGAAGGTTATGATACCACACCATGGCCCCTTTGGACAGCGTTTCTCCAAAGTTTTTCAATAAGACGGATTCAATCTCATCATCTTTTAAGTCGTTCCCTTTCACAGCACAAGTGTAAGCAATAATGTTCTCATTGGGGTCTGAAGTCCCGTTGTACTTTGGGAGATCGAGCATTCTTAATTTCTTCGGGATGGGCTTCGGAGCCGCACTTGATGGGAATGTCTTTTGCACGAACCTTTTTGAATCTACACCCTTCAGAATCTGGGGTGCGCCTGGGATCTGATCGACCCTCGAGTTATAGGTCTCCACCTTTTTGTCGTTGGCTTCTATCTTCTTTTCGTCTGATTCAATCCTCTTTGTGAGGTCCTCGAGCATCTTCATAATAGCGAGGTCGGCTACTGACCTTTATTGCTCGACCTTTCTGGTGCATGTTCGACTCAAGGAGCCATTTCAGGTGTTGCTGTGCTTGGATTTCTTTGATGGCTTTGTAGCTGAGCAATAGCCACTTGTTGTGCTTGCAACATCTCAAAAATGAGATGAAGGCTAACTTCTCTTTCCCTTTGAGCAGGGGCTATCTGTGCTTCATGTTGGTCTCCTTCGCGCGCACTTCCGTCTGTATGAGAGCTTACATCAACATGTTAAGCATTTTGTGAGCCTTCATCAACGGGGATTTGTACTGGTGCCCCTTCAGGGTTTTGCGGTGGTACACCGGCGCCTGAAGCAGCTGCATCGTTCCCTCCATGATCCTCAAGACCGTTGTTTTCGTGTGCATTCACTGAGTTAGACATTTTCTGACCTAAAATTGAAGATTCTTGGACAAGAAAAAGTGTAAAGAATAACTTATGTGTTTAGAAAACCAGTACTAAAACAATCACTATTATTTTTATCCCCACGGTGGGCGCCAAACTGTTTACCTTGAAAATGGTAATTACAATTATATTTGATTTTTTGGTTCTAAAAATAAGTGATCTATTTTAATACTAGTTATTAGGAAGTAGATACTAAATATAAGTAAGGAAAGTGTGATAATAACAAAGGAAAGTGGTGATATGCAGATCGAGCTATTGAGAGACGGGGTCTCGAGCTGGTCAAAACAGGGCCTCGAGGTCGAGCTCGAGGGCTTGGTAGAGGGAAGACGATGAAGATATAATAGTATTGAGGGCCTCGAAGATGGCCTTTTATGATCAACAATGAGTAATAAGTGAATAACAATCAATGAACACAATAAATAGAAAGCAATAAATCAATGGAACAATTTTAGAGAATGTTCTTGTTCTTGTATTCAATATCATCCATCTTGCAAAATGACAAGGGTCCTCTTTATATAAGAGAGGGAATCCCAACATAGTACATGTGTACTTATTACAAAGAAGTGCAGCTGGTACAGCTATTTAATGTCACGGTACAGACTTGTACTATTCTTGCGGACTTGGTCAGCTTTAACCACGCGCCTTTTGGAAATTTCCCGCTTTTCCATGATGGTCGGTTTATACTGCCCCGAGGTCGAGCGTGGAGAATCCTCGATGTCAAACCTCGAGCTATGTTTCGAGTCCTCTGAAGACGGGCTATGGAGTGCCATAATGATCATAAAAGCGGGCTCTCCGATTTTAGCTATATAGAAAAAGTATAGCTAACTATGTGCGTGTCTTCTCAAATATATTTAAGAACAATTTTCCAAAAATATTTTTAGAAAAATTCTTAAATCCTCCAAGGTTATATAGTCTTATTGGAACTGAAAAGGAAGTATGATAACTTGTGGAATAGAATCGATAAAATCATATAACTAGAATAAAGCTTAAGTTGAATATATTGAAAGGTATTTAAGACTTCTATGAGACGGAATTTTTTCTTTAGAAACTGAGTTAGATATGTGTGATCAACATTTACTAGTTTCATTTTTATTTAATAATTCAAACATAATTTTTATAGTAATTTTAAGTGATATTTTGAAAACTATACTCATTGAAACGAGGTTCATGCGCAACACGCGTTCACTGAGATTAGTCATTTTAATTTCATACATTGTCTTAAAATAATATCTACTTTAACATTCACGTGTTTGTGACCTTTATTATCACCATAAAACTACCTTCACCAATTGATGTCACACTGCCAAGTACGTCCACCATCAACCATCTTCATCACCAACTACCATTGCCACCAGCTTTCATGGCACAGACCAGCACTGTCAACTACCATTACTACCCCACATGTGACTACAACCTCCACCGCACATCACCACCATCGACCATATTCATGTATTACTAACACTCATATTCATTTTTGTCCACCACCAGCCACTACTACACAATCACCATCATCAACATTCTCCAGCAACCAAGATTACTACTAAGTGTCACCCTACAACAATTATTGTCCACCATCGAACTACCTACTCTCACTAGTTTTTAGAGTATGTTCAATCAAAGAGATAATTTATGAAAAATTGTATAAATTACTAATATTTTCTCTAATACTTATGGATACAATATTTATTTTAATGTTTATGAATTTTACATCTATTAGCCTTTAAATTAATGATAAAATTATATATCTTTAGATGTTGAGAATAATTTTCATTATTCGGTATTTATATTGAGATAGAACATCTTAATATTCGTCTTTAGATTCAAATATGCTAATCTTACTGAAAATAAATGGGGCCTACGACTCCTTATCCCAAAATCAATAATCAATTTGACTCGCTTAACCTTTTTTATATCCATAAATGGAGCACATCAATACTATTAAGAGGGTTCTCGGATAATGGGTGTCTGACCTAAAATTTAGATCTAGGTTAAACAATTAGATTTTCTAATAGAATAGAGTTAATCTTAACCAATATTAATATTCAAAAGGCCGTTTAACTGATTTTCTGACGAAATAGCACAAGTTCCGTCAGATAACAATAAATAATCAACAATGACAATATTTAATGACCCAAGAACAAAGAAGACGATGTTCAATAGTAATAAATGGAATATAATGGCATTTAAGTAAATAAATGCGAGTGAGATAACCGAGAAAGGGTTGAATTCGCTGATATTCCTCCTGACAATGATAGTGATTGAGGAACCTTTGGATATTAGTATTCTTCTTGGACATGGGAGAAAAATTAAAGTCAAATCTCAGGAAAAGATGTATTTTGTATATAAAGCAAGAATCTTCAGAGAATATTGATCACTCTCAACTATGTCTAATAAAAGACTAAACGGGCGTTGCAAATATAATATGGGGTATTATGCCCAGAGTCAATCCCACAGGGAGTTAACGTATCAAGCAAGCTGTCAAAATACTAAACTATCACTTGGTGTTGTTTAAACTACTTCAACTGAATGAAAATATAAAAATTAAAGATTAACTACAATAAAGTGTAAACAATTGTAATAAAGGTCTAAAGGTATGGTTTCCCCCGTCGGTGAACTTCCTTCTCAGATACTTCTCATAGTTTGATTAGTTTTCTCTATCAATCATGAACACTCTATCTACCATAAATCTCTGTCAAGTAATTATGATAATTTACTAGACGCACTCTCTCAAGTTACGCTAGCTAGATTGCATTACAGTTCACTTTAGATTGCACCCGAGGTATCGTTATCTCTAATCCAACCTCTAAACCNGTATTAGCTCGTTTCGAGATATTGCTACTATTAAGCCCTTAACCATGTGATTCCTACTCTTAAAAATTAAAAACTACCTACACCCGGTTCAATTAAAAACCCTTGGAAAAGAACCGTGGTCCAAAGAAAAACCAAGGGGGAATTACTACACTACCTAAAACAAAAAATTTTTTGGTATTTTCTTTAGACTTACTTCCCTCAAGAAAATTGTCTAATAAATCCATCGTCGGGAAAAACCAAATTTTTATTTTATTTTTTTTTCATTTTTTTGTAAAAAGATAAATTATCCCATTAATTTAACATAACTAAAATAACATAGAAAGTCACCAGACAATATCCTCACCCCACACTTAAAATTGTGCATTGTTCCCAGTGCGTACCCATACATACAAGAGGGTAAAGAAAAAAACTCTCTGGTAGGCCAAAGGCCGAAGCACTAGCATCTCATGGGGTACTCAGACTTCTCCCAGGCCTGGTCCTTCCTGTGGATACTTCACATTTAGTTCCAACCATCTGGTTTGTTGTTGCATCCTTCCAGTGGCTTTGCGTTCTATTCTCCTAAAAAAAATTTCAAAAAAATTTGACACTACAAAAAAAATACAATTGAAAAAATAAAATAAAGCAGTAAAGCTGGGTTGCATCCCAACAAGCGCTTGATTTAATGTCGCGGCACGATGTTAATCACTTTCTGCCTCCACTTCGAACTTATGAATTGAGCCCCCAATTTGGCATCAAGTTTTCGGTTATGCTCAAGGGGTGGTGGAACAAATATAATTGGCCCAAGAAACCATTGTACTATTTTACACTTCTTGGCCTTTAGATGAGGTATGTAGTCCTGTCTTTCTGGCAAGAAAAATTCCAGGATGTAGGCATCTTGTTCCTCATTCCTTGACTCCTCAATTGGCTCGGATGACTCTATTTCCATATCATCATCCAAGCACAATGTGGAAAAATGTTTGGAGTGAGGACCAATGCGCTCAAACACATGAACTTCAGGACTTTCAACATCCTCAACATCAATCACACTAGAGTCGATTAAATTTGAATCCTCAACGTCCCTGGTTGACTCTAGTATTACTTCTTCAACATCGGCATCCTCAAATTCTAGTTGGTTAGAGTGTTGGGTTTCTACTTTGGACCCCTCCATTGGCACATCAATTTCCATCTCTAATGTACACTGCTTTTGGCTACTATCCATAATATTGGCATATTGAGCATTAAAAGCTTCAACTAGTTGACTCGTTTGAGCCTCCAAGTTGCGAATAGTTTCATCTTGCCTTTGTACCCGCAGTTGTAACTCCTCTTGTTGTTCCAAAATGCACTTCATCATATCCTCGAGCCTTTTCAGGTCATCATCACCGAGTTCTCTGTTTCTATTAACTTCACAAGAAAAAGAAGAACCATCAAAGTAAGGGGTTGGGGGAAGATAAGAAATATAAGCACAACCCTGAAAGTGACCATCTTGACAACCACACATATCACACAGATTCTACACATAAGATTGAGTTGGTGCACATAACTCGCTCTCGGGAATATTTTTATAATTTTGCCCTGGGTGGTTTCCTCCATAATATGCATAACGAGGATCAAAAGTATAATTACCAACATCCAAACTCTCATAATTCCATGATGCCATGTTTTTCAAATTAACAAATACAACTAAAATAAAGAAAATAAAAATCAAATACTAAAACAAAATCAAACCTAAAACCTAGAAATATGTACAACTATAGCTACACTTGATAATACCGTCAAGTCTCCAGCAACGGCGCCAAAATTTGATCACGCTCAACTATGTCTAATAAAAGACTAAACGGGCGATGAAAATATAATCTGGGGTATTATGCCCAGAGTCGATCCCACAGGGAGTTAACGTATCAAGCAAGCTGTCACAATACTAAACTGTCACTTAGTGTTGTTTAAACTACTTCAACTGAATGAAAATATAAAAATTAAAGATTAACTACAATAAAGTGTAAACAATTGTAATAAAGGTATAAAGTTATGGTTTCCCCCGTCGGTGAACTTCCTTCTCGGATACTTCTCATAGTTTGATTAGTTGTCTCTATCAATCATGAACACTCTATCTACCATAAATCTCTCTCAAGTAATTATGATAATTTACTAGACGCACTCTCTCAAGTTACGCTAGCTAGATTGCATTACAGTTCACTTTAGATTGCACCCGAGGTATCGTTATCTCTAATCCAACCTCTAAACCCTCGGTTATGACTTTCGTCTATACTCTGGGAGTGGTGTTGTTCAAACAACTACCTAAATATGCACTCTCTCTCAAGTAGATACATAATAAATAGGAACAGCTAATTGATGGCCATTCAATTAACTACAACAAGAACGTAGTTGAACAAATAGAGATTAATCAACCAATCAGAACTATATTAATAACACAATAAGTTCATCCCCCAATGGGTTCTACCAAAACCCTAGATTAAAGAAATTAGCTAAACATGTTCATAAGAATCAAATCCAAAATAACTTGCATAATTAAACTACAAAGTAATGAATAAAAGTTGTACAAATCGATGTTTTACTTCTCTTCAATGGCTTCCTCTCTTCGAATCCCTCAAGTTGTGTTTTTGGGGTCTATTTATATGTTTGGGATAAACCTTAAACGTGTAGGAGACTTCCATTCCAACTGGGAAACACTTAAACTCTTCAAAACTCGGAATTAACCGGAACAGGGGCCTGGAGCTTGGGCCCTGGGGCCTCGCTAACGCCAGGCTAAGGCAGGCGTTTCAGCTCTAACGCCTGGCTAACGCCTGGCAGGGTCAGGCGTTTCAGCTCTAACGCCTGGCTAACACCAGGCAGGGTCAGGCGTTTGGGCTCTAGCGCCCGGCTATAGCCCGGTGCACTCCTCCTCGCCTCTTGAGCGTATTTTCGATGTATTTGCATCCATTTAGCTCGGTTTTTATCTCCAATTCACCTACACATGTAATAGACTCCATTATGCACATAAAAAGTGTATTTTTATCATTAATGCACATAAAATGTAAGGTATATAACGTGTTAAACCATGAATTCTAGCCTCGCATCAAATATCAAAGTGTTTTTCTTTTACAATGTGTCCAATTCCCCTCTATAACTACATATCGTTCTATTTATAAAGGAACATGGGATACAAAATCCTAATAGTACAGATTCCAGGAATATTCACTGGAATATTATCTTTAAAGTCTTATCCCTAAAGCTAGTTGTTACTGCTCAGTTAATGAGAGTACTCGTCCTCGGACTCGATCTCTGTTGACTCCTCGACTTTGCCGTCTTCCTTTGTCAGATCACTTCGACCTCGTATTCATATTTTGTTGAAATTATATTGATGATGCTTGGCAGCCTTCGAAGATTCTCTCAGTGTTGACATGGTCCATACATAACTAGGACAATTTTTGGCTCGTACAGTTAGTTCTTCCGCTCGTTGAGGTCGTCTTTGTGGGAAAGTTTAATGAGCGGATAATATTGTTCATGGTTGTCTTTATGGTCGAGTTCGCTGAATAGATAACATCGATCATGACCGTTGTGACGAGTAGGCGACGTGGCTCTTTGTGGGCTGCATATTTCAAATTCCTTAAATTTTTCGGGTGATTTGAGAAACCATATAGTCCAAGAGAAGGAGTGATGTCATGACGTCATGCGTCATGATGATGTTGATTCCCTTTGCATTGCGTTGATTCACACGTGACCTTTGATTGGTTCTGTCGTTTCAATTCAGGTGCCAATTATGACAAACCATTTCGGATTTGGTGCCTCAATATTTATAAATAGGAATTGTTTCTTCATTATTCAAACTTTACTTCCTTTCATACTCTCTTTTGCTCTCTTAATCTCGTTTTCTCTCCTGAATCTTCTTTCATCTTCTGAGCTTTAATTTTCTTCCATACTCCCATCTTTTTCCATAACCATGTCTAACCCTTCTTCTTATGATGATGAATAGAGTCATTATGTCCCTTTGGCAGTTGTGTTCCCTGCTCATGGGGAGGATGTTGTTGCCATTGTAGAAGATAAATCTCTTCCTTTAGTGGAAGAGATCATCCCTTGCAACCCTGAGAATAGGTCTGACCTCCAACGGCCGTCGGACACAGCGCCCAGAATTTTTAAGCAGTTGGCTAAGTTGAAAGCCAAGTTTGGCCTCCCCAACCACGTTGAACTGATCCCTACTTATGAGGACGAGGTGCACGTTCATTGTCCCGGGTATTGTGCTCTCTATGGCTAACCGTTTACTATTGGTTATTTGTTCCCCCTTCTCCAACTAATGGAGGAGTTATGCCATCATTATGGAGTTTGCCCTGCTCAGCGCGCCCCTTATGTTTACAAGGTCATCAAGATGCTCTTCACATTTTCTGAGCTAGCAAGGGTCAAGCTGACTGTCTGGAACTTGGTGCATCTATTCGCACCTGACTTCTACAGAGGGACCATGTTGAATCATCGTTACCATGGAGGCAAATTCTTGGTGGTGAAGATGGACGACAAGGGTAGTCGCCAGTTCTGACTCGACTGCTTCTATATCAAATGTAACGATCTGACCGGTCATTTTGAGCTCTAGCACGTCGTTCAGTGGTTTGAAGTCTTAAGCAGCTCCATTTAAGGTATTATGACCCGTGGACATGGTCGGAGTTGAATTGCGGGAAGTTCGGAGTCAAATTGGAAAGAAACTTCTCAGTTCAGAAGCCTTAAGTTGGAGAAATCAACTAAGATTGGAATTCTGAGTAAACGACCTCCGAATCAGGATTTGAAAGTTCTTGCAGGTTCATATGATGATTTAGGACTTGGGCATATGTCCGGAGCGGGCTTTGGATAACCCGGGAGCGTTTCGGCGTATATTGTGGAAGTCAGCATTTTAAAGAAATTTCCTAAGTTTGGCTTGAAGCGCATTTCAGTGTTATTAATGTCCGTTTGGGATTCCGAGACTGGGAATAGCTTCCTATGGTAATTACGGAGTTGGGAGCGCGATCGGAAGTGAATTCGGATGTTCGTAGGTTATTTTGAAGTCATTTGCCTAAAGATAGAAATTTGAAGGATTTTGAGAAATCCGACCGGAAGTGGAAATTTTGATATCGGGGTCGGAATGCGATTTTGGAAGTTGGAGCAGGTCCGTAATGTCGAATGCGACTTGATTGGGGTCAATCAGACGTGATTTGATAGGTTTCTGCATCGGAGGTGGAAGTTTGAAATTTCAAGTTCATAAAGTTTGAGTTTTAGTGCAATTTGTGATTTCGGCGTTGTTTGATGTGATTTGAAGCCTCGAGCAAGTCCGTGAGATGTTATGGGACTGAGTCATGCAATTGGACGGGGTCCCGGGGGCCTCGAGTGTGTTTCGGGGTGAGTTCGGATCATTTTTCTCTGGTTTGCTGCTGTTGTTTTCTGGTGTCAATGATGTGTTATGCGATCGCGGTCCATGGAGTGCGATCGCAGAGAAGAAAAATTGAAGGGTGAGATTTTAGCTTATGCGATCGCAGGAGTTGGTGTGCGATCGCGAAGAAGACCTGGGGCTGGCTTGTGCAAACGCAGTGGGAGGTCTGCGATCGCGAAGGAGGAAAATGGGAGGAAAATAGGGGGCAGCTGAGAATGGCTTGTGCGATCGCGTGGTGTAGAGTGCGATCGCATAATGCGGAGATTGGGGCATCATGGTTTGGCCTATGCGATCGCAGTGGCCTTTATGCGATCGCATAGAGGGGCAGTGCTGGGCAGATTATTTTTAAAGCGGGATTTTTGGCCATTTCTTCATTATTTCATTTGGTGTAGGCGATTTTGAGGAGCTTCAAGAAGGGATTTTCATCATGCATTACTAGGTAAGTGATTCCTTCCCATTCCTAAGCTAAATATGTGATCTTACATGGAATGAGACATGAGAATTTGTATAAAATTGGGGTTTTAAGGGAAGACCTAGAAATTTGGTAATTTAGATTTTAGCCACGAATTGAGCATGAAAATTTGAGTAAATTGTATATTTGAACTAGTAAAGCTACGGGTAGAGTTTATCTTCGAGAAATTTCGGAATCCGGGCACGTGGGCCCTAGGGCATTCTGGTCAATTCTTTGAGAGGAGTTAGGAATTTATATAATTTGAATTGTTGCAAATATTAGAGTATATTTTCATTGGTTTGTCGTTATTTGGATAGTTTTGGGGCGTTGTGCGTCCATTGGAGTCGTCGGAAGGGATTGGAAGCCGGTTATGGAATTTCGGAGCGAGCTAAGTCTCCTTCCTAACCTTGTGAGGGGGAATTGTCCCCATAGGTGAACTAATTAAATGTGTGCTACTATTTGTGGGGGCTACGTACGCACGAAGTGACGGAAGTCTGTGTGTAGCTACTATTATGTTATGTCCGGGTAGTTTAGGACTCGAAAGCATTTTTTATTTTCCGTTCTTGTATCTTTGCTGACGAATTTCAAAATGTTTAAACCTTACTAAACTTGGTAAAAATGGATTTCTGGAAAAGATTTAAATACCATTTTTGTGACCTTTAAAAGAGAAATTGTCATTTATTTGAGTATTTGTTTTCCCGATGTAGTCGGGGTGGACTGTTGATTGTGCATGACTGTGTGTGGCCGCTTCGCAATTTACATTCCGCGAGCGGAGTGTTATTTCCCCACTCTCATTGGAGCGGGTCGTATGCCACTGGGAGATTGAAAGATACATTATTGTTAATATTGTGTGTGCATGTGACCGATTCGCAATTTATATTCCACGAGCGGAGTGTTATTTCCCCCACTCTCATGGGAGCGGGCCGTACGCCACTCCTAGATTGAAAGATGTAATTATGGTTCGGGTCGTTCGACCCTCGGCAGTGCACAAATATTATTATTTTGATGGCTCAGACCGGTTGTCCTTATTCCGTATGCGCATGTTAAATTATTAATAATTTCATGGATTTTGAAGTGACAAGATATTTGGGGGAAAATGAAGTAGTAATTGTTTATTTAAGATATTTGGGGGAAAATGAAGTAGTAATTGTTTATTTAAGATATTTGGGGGAAAATGAAATAGTAATTATTTATTTAAGATATTTGGGGGGAAATGAAGTAGTAATTGTTTATTTAAGATATTTGGTGGACAATGAAGTAGTAATTGTTTATTTACTTTCAGTATTTATTTGAATTACAATTATCTTTGATGTTTACTGTTTTTATCATCCTCGTATGCCTATTACTGATATCATATCTTGTTAAATTATTTTGTTGGACCTTAGTGAGTGTCAAGTCGACCTCCCGTCACTACCTTTTCGAGGTTAGGCGGGATACTTACTGAGTACACGTTGTTTTCGTACTCATGCTACACTTGCTATGCATTTTGTTGCACAGGTACCTTCATAGAAATATGGTTGACTTGGAGACTTAGACGAGCTGCATCACTCGGAGACGACCCGCAGTCGGCAGAGTCTCCCTCTATGTATTGTATTTTCATTTTTATTCCTTGTCCAAATTTGTAATTCGGACAAGTTTTGTAGAATTTATGAAATTCTTAGAAATTGCTCATGTACTTGTGTCACCGGGTTCTGGAATGTGTTTGGGATGTAATTTAAATAAATTGAATGGTTTACCTGTTGCAATTATTTAATAAATTTTTATTCGCTCATTGGGTTGTAAGTGAAAGGTAACGATTTCGAAAATGTTAAAACATGAAATTTAACTTAACCATTTAATGATTGACTTGCCTAACAGTGGTGTCCGGCGCCATCACGACCTTATGGATTTTGCGTCGTGACAACATGGTATCAGAGCTCTAGGTTCCCTTAGGTTTCACGAGTCATGAGCAAGTCTAGTAGAGTCTTGTGGATCGGTATGGAGACATCTGTACTTATCTTCGAGAGGTTACAGGGCTGTTAGGAGTACTTCCCTTCTTGATTCCTCATCGTGCGATTCGATTCCTTTGAGGCTTATGTATATGTTCTTCCTACTCAATCTTATACGTCGCAAAGCGCTTGCTATGAAATGTGGATTTGAGGAATTGAAATGGTGTTGCGGATATGGTGCGAGATAATTTACATGTGTAGTTGGTTGGGGCTGTTGTTGTTTCCCTGCAGAAGAATATTATGTTGTTTCAGTTCGGTTGTTGTGTTTTTGAGAACTTTGAGGTTATGCTCAGGTTGTTAAGGTGCTTACGGTTGGTTATCACGAGGTGTTGATATGATGGTAGAATGCTTGCCCGTAGGTTGGGGGTGATGAATGGCTTGAAGGGAGGTCTCCTCAAAGGGTGATTTCAAGATTTCAATATTTTAGTTCCGGCGAAGGAAAGGCATTTGGATTATAAATGGTCAGGTTTTGGATTGATAAAGTAGTAATACTTGGTGTTTTCAAGTAAGGTGGGATATTCACCTGTGATGTGATATCGTCGTCATTGATCGAATGGAATGTGTTAAGTCTGTCGGTGCTATGGGTTCTTCGGTTGCATTGGGTCAGAGTGTTGCGAAGTAGTATTGAAGAAGCGATTGTCAGAGATCGTGGTGCATGGTGGTTCAGGACTGAATAGTTATTTCTAATGAAGGCAGCTTGAAAAAGATAGTCCTCGGAGAGTTTGAAGTCGTGGTGATCTACTGGTGTAAGAGCTGTAGAGAATGATATTGAATTGGACAGCATACGACGAAGTAAGACATGTGAGAAGTGTCAGGCGACGGCTAAATTTCTAAAAAGGCCAGGCGTAAGGAAAGGAGGTCAGGTAGTGCCTAAAGGAGCGAGTTTAACCAAAATGGGAGAGCGGCAGCATAATGGTGAATTAGAGGATATTGTAGCGCATTTAGTAGATGTCCATGAGGAGCGGACGGACTGGTAAAGTTGGTGAATGAGAACAGGCTTAGGATGGGATATTGATGTTGTAGAGGGTGTGTAGTACGTCGTCGTTGGAAGGTGTCAGTTGGTGATTTCCACATGTGGGTTATCTCCTGTGAGTAGGTTAGCGGTTGTGTGGTTGGCAAGTTTCTGTGAGGGATTCTAGTGGCTATTCGGTAGGAGGCAGAATGTGTGAATNTTGGTTGAGCAAGATCATGTTAACAAAGGGGAAAGGATCTCAGCAGGGTCTAGAGTGGTGCAAGGAGTAGCTTCGGACTAAGTGGGGGAGTCCTACCGCCTGCAGTTGGGTGGTAGGATTGTCTTCTCATGAGGTTGCGGATTGTCGGTCTATTGGCAAGTTAGTACAGCTAAGGGAAAGGAGTAGAATGGTAATTGTGCATGGGATTTGATTAATATGTGCACAAGTTGGTCCTATTGGACCAGGGTTAGGTTTTGGGAGATTCAGAATTTATGCTTAAGGCATGGGCGAGTTGTAGGGTAGTGACTCAGTCACGTACTTCATTGAGAGGATGTTCATGTGTGTTGATTATGTTCGGGGCCAGTTAGAGTGGGTGACTCTCAGCAACGGTCCTAGTAAATTTGAAGGTTAAGAACGAGGTGTTTAAGGGTTAAAGGCATCAGTATGATTAAGAATTGAGCTTGTACAGCGTAATTTATGAGAAAGGGGAAAATGGTTGGAGTGCTCTATGTTATTTTCAGCATGCAGGATAGTATTGGAGGAGTGAGAGAAATAAACTCCGAGTTGTAGAAAGATTATCAGGAGGGTATGAGACGGGTTACGGGATTTAGGCAGCATGGTCTCGTGACTCAAGGTCACTCGGGATGAGTGAGGGTTGAGTTTGCTATAAGTTGAAGGAAGTTACTATTATTCTTGAGGCAATTGAAGATGATTAAAAGAATATAGAGTGGTTAGCCATGGTTGAAATGGCGCACTTACGGCAGTGATCAGTTCCCTCGGTGTGATTGAGTTATGTGTATGGTTTGTGCAGATGTGTGTGGGGCTTGTCGGCCGTCGTAATGGATTTCATTTGGAAGCATTCAAGTGTTATGGCCTGAAGGTGTAGGCGGGTCTCGGAAGGTTTATGGTGGCATAGACCACTACCTAAGGATTTGCATGTTGGGTGATTGTGAAATTCACTTGTGTGTTGTTATGGTTCTCTTGAATTTAGGTAAGTAAGAAGGTTTTTATGTGTTGAAGTGTTCACCCTAATAATTGTTTAGGAGTTATGATGGAATTCTTGCACTATTTCATATTGGCATGTCAGGTGCAGTGAGTAGTAGGGAACTGGAAGTAAGGATCGAGAATTCGGCTCGGTTTTAACAAGGATGTCATGAGCTCGGATGGGCGAGAAAAGGGACTTGAATGTTAGAGTAACCTGGTATTGTCATCAGTGTCACCTGAGATCGGTGTTTGATGAAAAAGGCTTTGTATCCTGGTCATGGGTTCTTGATGGGTTTGCAGTATTAGTATGGTCGGTGTTATGGATGTGCAGACTTGTTACCTGGTGTGGAAGGTCGTGTGAGCGTAACTACGAGAAGATTGTATAAGTGTGACATGTAGTCACCTGATTGGTTGAAGATTTGGACCAAGTATAAGGAAGTGCAATATTGCTTATTTGAGGATTTATGCCAGGAAGGCGTTCAGTTCAGTTGGTTGTGGATTGTGGGTGTTCGTCCCGTCTATGATGGTTGTTCTTGCGTGTTATGATAGGAAGTGGGTTACTCTGGACCCAGGTAAAGCTATTAGCCTAGTTCAGTGCAAGCAGAATCGACTTGAAGTGTGGGAATGGATTAAAACAAGATTATGGGCTTCATGTGAGTTAGATATGTTCATTTCAGTATAGCGCTCCTCAAAGAGGGGTGCTGGAATATCAGATGTTGTTTCGTCTTCGTCCAATTCATGTAATGTTGTGATTGTGCCGTGTGAGTTGTGAAACGTCTTGATAGATCCCTATGTGTTGAGTCTCCGTGTAGTGATGACGTTATGCGAGTAGGAGAGCTCTTGAGATTCAGAGTATATATATCGCACCTCATTTGTGCTTAAGTTTTGTAGCATATGGCTTTATCAGTCTCCCCAGGATGGTATTGTGCACTTAGCGTGCTTGTGACCGATGTTCAATATTTGTGGTAGTGAGAAATTTAGCTCGGTGTGTGTCTTCTTACGTGAACTTTATGTTATTTGGATCGGGTGGCACGCCGCCACGGGCATGTTATTTGGATCGGGCTGCGCGCCGCAACAGTGTGATGTTGAGTATGGTCTCCTATATCTATTTTCTGTGTTTTACTTTATATTTTCTTACAAGAGTTCATAATAAGTTGCGTGAGTTGAGTAGTCTTTTCCTGAGTCATTTCTTTATGTATCATGTTCGACTTATGGCCTATTGGCGCATTGTGGTGTCATGTGAGACTGTTGGTTATGTTTGGGGTGATTTGTTGTTTGAGCAGTTCATACTGGGTGAGACGAGATTTTAGATCAGGGATCTAGTGCGATAAGATTATGTGAAACACATTGAAGGACAGTTACCTTATTGGGTTGTAATGAGATGGTGGTCTTAGTCAAGAGGAAGGATTCAATGTTTGGGTAACTCCGCAGTTGGTTAGGAATTTCTACACATCTCCTCCTTTGTGGTGGTATCGCCAGCATTATAGCAGGATGTATATATATATATATCATAAGGTTCATTGGGAGCATCAGAATCGTGAAATTTTTGCTATTAAGGTTCAGGGAGTGTCATTGTGGTCAGATGATGAGTTATGCGGTGCATGGTGCTGATTCAGCAAAGTTATGCAGTCATGTTCTGGTATATCGTGTGGTAGTTGATACGGTGTTTATATATTGGAACTAGGCCTGGCCGAGAATTTCAGGTATTGGAATTAGGTTCTGAGCTGATTGTATGGATAAATGAGGATGTCTTCAGGTTTGACCAGGCCTATGTGCTCAGCTGGGTTGTGGTAGCACGGGCAGGTGCGCGAGGTGTTAAAAAGTGATTTCAGATAACTCCAGATCAGTTCTTGGCACGTTCAAGGACGAACGTCTGTTTAAGTGGGGAAGAATGTAATGACCCGACCAGTCGTTTTAAGATCTAGCGCGTCGTTCAGCGGTTTGAAGTCTTGAGCAGCTCCATTTCAGGTATTATGACCCGTGGGCGTGGTCGGAGTTGAATTGCGGGAAGTTCGGAGTCAAATTGGAAAGAAAATTCTCATTTCAGAAGCCTTAAGTTAGAGAAATCAACTAAGTCTGGAATTCTAAGTAAACGACCTCCGAATCAGAATTTGAAGGTTCATGCAGGTTCGTATCATGATTTCGGACTTGGGCGTATGTCCGGAGCGGGCTTTGGATAACCCGGGAGCATTTCGGCGTATATTGTGGAAGTCAGCATTTTGAAGAAATTTTCTAAGTTTGGCTTGAAGCGCATTTCAGTGTTATTGATGTCTGTTTGGAATTCAGAGCCTAGGAATAGCTCTGTATGGTGATTCTGGAGCTGGGAGCGCGACCGGAAGTGAATTCGGATGTCCGTAGGTTATTTTGAAGTCATTTGGCTAAAGATAGAAATTTGAAGGTTTTTGAGAAATCCGACCGGAAGTGGAAATTTTGATATCGGGGTCGGAATGCGATTCCGGAAGTTGGAGCAGGTCCGTAATGTTGAATGCGACTTGTGTGCAAAATTTGGGATCAATCGGACGTGATTTGGTAGGTTTCAGCATCGGAGGTGGAAGTTTGAAATTTCAAGTTCATAAAGTTTGAGTTTTAGTGCGATTCGTGATTTCGGCGTTGTTTGATGTGATTTGAAGCCTCGAGCAAGTCCATGGGATGTTATGGGACTGAGTCGTGTGATTGGACGGGGTCCCGGGGGCCTCGAGTGTGTTTCGAGGTGAGTTCGGATCATTTTTCTCTGTTTTGCTGCTGCTGTTTTCTGGTGTCACTGATGTGCTATGTGATCGCGGTCCATGGAGTGTGATTGCGGAGAAGAAAAATTGAAGGGCGGGATTTTAGCTTATGCGATCGCAGGAGTTGGTGTGCGATCGCGAAGAAGACCTGGGGCTGGCTTGTGCAAACGTAGTGGGAGGTCTACGATCGCGAAGGAGGAAAATGGGAGGCATCTGGGAATGGCTTGTGCGATCGCGTGGTGTATAGTGAGATCGCATAATACAGAGATTGGGGCAGCATGGTTTGACCTATGCGATCGCGGTGGCCATTATGCGATCGCATAGAGGGGCAGTGCTGGGCAGATTGTTTTTAAAGTGGGATTTTTGGCTATTTCTTCGTTATTTCATTTGGTGTGGGTGAGTTTGAGGAGCTTCAAGAAGGGATTTTCATCATGCATTACTAGGTATGTGATTCCTTCCCATTCCTAAGCTAAATATGTGATCTTACATGGAATTAGACATGAGAATTTGTATAAAATTGGGATTTTAAAGGAAGACCTAGAAATTTGGTAATTTGGATTTTAGCCACGAATTGAGCATGCATATTTGAGTAAATTGTATATTTGAACTAGTAAAGCTACGGGTAGAGTTTATCTTCGAGAAATTTCGGAATCTGGGCACGTGGGCCCGAGGGCATTCTGGTCAATTCTTTGAGAGGAGTTAGGAATTTATATAATTTGAATTGTTGCAAATATCAGAGTATATTTTCATTCATTTGTCGTTATTTGGATAGTTTTGGGGCGTTGTGCGTCCATTGGAGTCATCGGAAGGGATTGGAAGCCGGTTATGGAATTTCGGAGCAAGCTAAGTCTCCTTCCTAACCTTGTGAGGGGGAATGACCCCATAGGTGAACTAATTAAATGTGTGCTACTATTTGTGGGGGCTACGTATGCACGAAGTGACGGGAGTCTGTGCGTAGCTACTATTATGTTATGTCCGGGTAGTTTAGGACTCGAAAGCATTTTTTATTTTCCGTTCTTGTATCTTTGCTGATTAATTTCAAAATATTTAAACCTTACTGAACTTGGTAAAAATGGATTTCTGGAAAAGATTTAAATACTATTTTTGTGACCTTTAAAAGAGAAATTGTCATTTACTTGAGTATTTGTTTTCACGATGTAGTCGGGGTGGACTGTTGATTGTGCATAACTGTGTGTGACCGCTTCGCAATTTACATTCCGCGAGTAGAGTTTTATTTCCCCACTCTCATGGGAGTGGGCCGTACGCCACAGCGAGATTGAAAGATACATTATGGTTAATATTGTGTGTGCATGTGACCGCTTCGCAATTTACATTCCGCGAGCGGAGTGTTATTTCCACCACTCTCATGGGAGCGGGCCGTACGCCACGGCGAGATTGAAAGATGTAATTATGGTTCGGGCCGTTCGACCCTCGGCAGTGCACATATATGATTATTATGATGGCTCAGGCCGGTTGTCCTTATTCCGTATGCGCGTGTTAAATTGTTAATGATTTCATGGATTTTGAAGTGACAAAATATTTGGGGGAAAATGAAGTAGTAATTTTTTATTTAAGATATATGGGGGGAAAATGAAGTAGTAATTGTTTATTTAAGATATTTAGGGGAAAATGAAGTAGTAATTATTTATTAAAGATATTTGGGGTAAAATGAAGTAGTAAATGTCACACCTCCTTTTTCCACTACCCCCTGAATTAATGAAAGGGTAATAAGGGAGTTTTTCCACTTTAACTGACATTATTCGGTTTTGAAATTTATTATTGTTTCAAAGTCGCCACTCGGATTTTTGACGGTGCTCCGGGACACCGTTTTGTTTTAAAATCCCAAACCGAGGAACTTTTGACTCTGTTTTGATTTGTCTGCGACCAGGAATCCGAGTAAGGAATTCTGTCTACCCGGGAAAATGTGTTAGGCATTCCCGAGTTCCGTGGTTCTAGCACGGTCGCTTAACTATTGATATTTGGCCTAATTATCTGATTAATCACGCATTTTAAAACCTATTGTGCTTTTAGCCTTTTCACTTTTTCGCCGCTTTTAATTATTTATGGATTTATCTCGAAATAAGTCACGATGGCGTGCACTTATTTGTTTAGAGCGGATAGTCTAAGAAAAGACCCGGATTTTAGATTCTATCTTTTGATAATCGATTTGAAAACGCATTTGTGTTCAGTAGTGAGAAATTCACAGCGGATTTCGTAAATGAAAATACTCCTCATGCTAATTGACAACAGAAGAAAAAAGGACTGGTTACAGATTGTTTAACACAGTTAACGGGTCTAACATTCCAGGCCCCATAGCCTGAAATTCAGACACTATCAGGCTCAATTGGGCCATGTTTACGAGTCTGGCCCAGCTCGGGTGACCTTGGCAGGTCTGGCCCATAACTACTATAGTAATAAACGTTTCAGAATTAAGAAAAATACAACTGATCATAAATTTTATATAGTTCAGTCCATATTTACAACTGAAACAAGGTGAAATGTATATAGAAGACTGTAGATATGCTATTACTATTACAATACTCCTAAACCATAGTAATACCGATTTTTACTAATAGGAAAAATAAATAAGGGAAAACAAAACTAGTTGATGCTCCTGTGCAAGCCAGCAAACATGTCCTTCAAATACTTAAACCTTCATTTTTCAATGTTAATCTAAAATTATAAGTCTAAAGTTTGAGTACTTGGACAGTATTAACGACAGACATTTGGGCATTTTGTGAGATGAATCTAGCCATAAAAGGAAGTTAGATTCAACCTTAGTGATGCTATAGGAGAACAAAATATGTTCATGCCTTTTTATGGACTGAATCTAACCATAGAAGTGTTGGATTCAAACCCATTGATATCACTTTGTTTAGACTCTTAACAGTCATCTTTATGTTATGCAACAGATTTTAGCAAGCATTCATTCAAATACTTTGACTGCTATGGGTTTTTGAGGAGTGAATCCGACTATTTTGTGACTTCAAATTCACTTTCCTAAAGCTCCTTCTCATACACACTTATATCCTTTGAAGGATAAAAACTACTGTTATGCACTATCAATGGGGTGAATTTGACTATTAGGAAGTCAGATTCATCTACCCTAGTGCTAACTTAACATAATTCCAAACCATATAGAAGCTTTGTTATTTAGGAATTTAAGAGGATGAATATGATCATTCAAAGGTTCAGATTCCTCACTCTAATACCTTTCTTAGTTACATATTTTATTCCCTTTAATAGGGTAAACTTCAACCAACCATACTAATGTTTGTGCACTACTAAGGGGGGAATTTGACTATTAAGAAGTCATATTCATCTACCCTAATGCCAATATCCTAAACTATCTAGAGACTTGCGTATTGAATCTCTTTATTGACCAAAGAGACTTAATCGAAAGCATATTTCTGCATTCTTATTGATAGAATCTGACCATACCGATGGTCAGATTCAAACCTTAATGCAACTTATTTCCTAATATAGAACTATGAATAATTATCACATTTATATACTATAATTTGAAGCAAACAATCATGCACCAAACAGGAGAAATACTAACATCAAGACATTACCTATCACACTCACAGAGTCATTATCAAGCCAATAAACATCTACACAGTCACATCTAACAAAATAGAAATAGTAACTTCATTTATCAAGAACAACCAGTTTTATACAGTGAGCAAAAAATGAAGATTCTAGTCCAAAAATTTAATTTAGAAGAGATGAGCTGATACATACCTTTTAAAAGAAAAACAGCAAAGAGACTTGACCAAATAAAGGTCAAGTAGGAACAAAAAACAGCAAGAAGGAAAAGAAATCAGCAGCAGCAAAAAGAAACCCAAAGAAAACCCAGTAACCCAGCAAGAATTGATCCAGAACTCTTGAGTAAGAATGCTTAAAACTCCCAACATCAGAGTCTAAAGTAAAAGAAGCAGAAGCTGAGAACTAGACCATCTATTTATGAACTTGATACCAAGGGAAATCAGATTTTTCTTTATTTTTCTACTAATACTTTTTTTTTGAAATTTTTGTTTATGAATGAGAAAATATTCTGATTCTTTCTGTATTTTCAGAATGTATTAGCAGCTAAGAGAGGTTGAAAGAATGTTCTTCGGAGTGTCCCCAAAAAACCCTCCTAGTCTAAAGGGAGGGGGGTCTATTTATAGGAGACTTAGGAATGGGATATCCTTTGGTATATTTCTAATTCACTAGGCTGAAGAGGGTACATGTACAGCTGTCCACCCTATCCTTTTGGGACAACTGCCCCTTTCCAGAACATTCCATCCTTAGAAAAGACCTTTCTACCCTTAAAGATCTGATTTCCTAATCTACATTACCCATTGTACCCCTTGAAGTCCCTGAATTTACCATTGGGTAATCAAGGTTAAAACTCACTTGGGTTATTGTTTAACTATAGTTAACTAACACTATTTAGGTCCCATAGGTGACTACTTGTTATTTTTTAACCAAGGTTAGGTCAACTAATTAGGTTAATTGAATAAAGCTCCTATTAGTCAGACTAGGTTTATCTTGCTACTTAAGGTAAGTTGATCAATTCAATTCTTAAGTTAACTGATTTAGTTTGGTGAATTTTACTTAATTACCTAAAATCAGAAACTTAATTAACTAACAAGCCTAGGTCAACTAATTTGTTTTAGTTAGTTAATCTTAAACTAACTATCTTAGACAGCTTTTAGGATTTAGTTAACTACTTAAGAGACTATTAGACTAGGTTAAAAACTATTAAACAAGTGATTATAGGAAATTATTGCTAACTAAATTAGTCTTGATAAGTCTAGGTTAAACCCTGACCAAACATGCTTTAGAACTGAGTCTTAGCCTAATTGGTTTATTAGTTTCAGGTTAATTAACTATTTTAGATTAATTAGGTTGAACTTCTTAGACTTAGGTCAATTGTATTATTACTTAGTTCAAATGTACACTTAATTAGTCGCGTATAATTGTCTCTTCATTACCTAATTAAACTATTACTTGATCGATTAATAATCAATTAAAACAAAAGTTGAGACCAAAAGAAAACAAAAAAGACAGAAAGTATAATTAGTATAGGCACGCCTATTCAACAAACAAAGCTAACAATTCAATTAAACCAACAACATGTTATTTAAACAAAAAATTTCATGAACTCCTAAACCAAAGCAGTAATCAATCCTTAAACAGGAGACTTAATAGTTGAGGAAAATGGGGAAAGAGGGGGAAAACAGTCGGGGAAAACATAAGAATCTCCAACCAGTGAACTTAGACAATAAAGCACAAATTAGGTACGCATGCATACTTAGAACTAAACAGGCCAAGAAAAGAAGATATTCAACAAAACCAATCTCAAACCAACGACTTCAAACTAATCGGCTAAGATAGCATAAATCTAAAATGGTTATTATACAATCGACTCATGCATTTTAAAGATCTAAACTAAATCAATAACAAACAAATACTAGATAAACACATGTATCAAAACAGTGAGGCATACGATTTCATTTTTCTTAAAACAAAGAAATGTCAGAAAAGAAAAAGGGGGGAAAGGATACCCGCGGGGTGTTGACGGATTCCAGCAGGGTTTGGAAATGATCCAAACCCACATGAATCAATAGCTCTCATCAAGAGCTATTGACTCATGTAGCTTTGAACCATTAGTTGTTCATGAATCGGTCGGACATGGGGTTTTAGGGATTTAGGTTTCTTAGATCTAAGATCGAATGATTTTGGGTGGGATTTTGGTGGAATCAACGATGGGAGGTGACTGAGGAGGAGGAGGGGGAGAGTGTCTGGTGAATATTTGGTCCGGATTGGGTGAAGCTCCACCACCGGAGGCGATTTTTGGCAGGCGGAGGGCGGTGGCTAGGGTTTGGTGTTTAGAGAGAAGTGAGAGAGACTGGGGAGGGGTGTGAGGCTTCTGCAAATGAGGGGGTGGGGTGTGGTTTGAACACTTATATAGTTTAGAGGGGGGAGTTTGGGAGCCGTTGGATCAAATAGATCCAATGGCTGGGATTGGAGGGGACAAAACGAGGTCGTTTGGATAATATATAGGGCTGACCGGGTAATGGGTTTGGGCTGGAGTGTATTGGGTAGTGAGAAAGGGGGTTTGGGCCTGGGTGCATTGGCCCAGGTCCGATTTTGTCTTTAGGAACACTTAGGTTAAGTAACTAATTAAATCATTATAATTAATAAAAATTAATTTTGACCTAATTTCATCCAATTATAGCTTAATTAATGAGTAAATTAACTTGAGAGTATTAGTTTTAATGCTCATAATTATTTAAAGAAGGAATTTGTAATTTTCCTAATAAAATGATTGAATTAGGCAAATTAAACTAAAAAAACTTAATTATAAATATTTTAAAATGTTTTGTTATTATCATAAATTTTAAAAGATGACTTATGACCATACAGTGCAAATAATTCACGAAAAACAATTAAGTTTAATAAAATTCCATAAAAATTAAATTATTTATCAAATTTGTAGGAGTATATAATAGGGGGAAAATTACATGCTCACAGCTGCCCCTCTTTGCTCGAAAATACGAAGAGTTTTCGGGCAAAGAAAGGGTGAGCAGCAATAAATGACTTTTACCCATTTATATGTTCCATCGTGAAGCGTTTTTGAAAAGTTTGACCGAACCCTGCTTCAAAGGTTGCCTATATATCCTTGGATATAAAGGAATCAGGTCAGTGTAGTTCTGGAAGTTTTGGTAGCTGGGACTACCGAGTAACTGTGGTTTCACTGCGGTTGCTGTTGTTACTGCTGCTGATCTCCTTATTACACCCAAGTACAAAATGAAGGACTAACTAAAACCGATCAGCTGCTAAATTACAAGATTCCTATCTAGGACTTGGTCTTGAGTCTTGATCTTTTGCTGACTCTGACCTAGATCCTGATGCTTGTTAGTCGCAGGTGCTGGTTTTATCTTGTCGTTCCTCGGATCAAAGCAGGACATACTGGATGGATGACTTCAATCTCGTCCTGAATAGTCCACATCTTCCCCGTTTGTGCACTTTTGGATTCAATCTTCTCTTTCTTATTTTTTGTTTTGTTATTTTGGATCGAAACTTCTTCTTTGGTCATCTCGAGTTCCAATGTTCTAGAAACTTAATCTACACAAAATCAAAACAAACGAACAAAATTTTCTGCCCCAGTTTTCACTAGGAAAATTTCGTGAGTTATTGTAATAAAATCTATGTTATTTTATTATTGAAAATAATAAGAGGCCGGGACCTTTGTACCCGGAGTGAATGCAGACTAGGGAGGTGGATACCCTATGCCTAAAAGGTGAAATCAACTAGGGGTTGGAGACCCTATGTTGGAAAAGATCTACAGGTCATGCTGTCGTCAAGAAGAGATCACCAGGTTATGACGGTGTCTGGGGAAGGATCAACAGGTTATGTTGTTGTCACAAAAGAGATCACTGGGTTATGCCAATGTCTGGAGATAATCAACAGGTTATGCTGTTGTCAGGAAGATCACCAGGTTATGCTGGTGTCTGGGGAGGCCAACAAGTTATGTTGTTGCCTGGGGAAAAGAGATCACTGGGGTTATGCCAGTGTCTGGAGAAGAAATGATCACCGGGTTATGCTGGTGTCTAGAAGGTCAACTGGTCATGTTGTTGCCTGAAAAAGAGATCACTGGGTTATGCCAGTGTCTGAAGATGATCAACAGGTTATGTTGTTGTCAGGAAGATCACCAGGTTATGCCAGTGTCTGGAAAGGTCAACAGGTCATGATGTTGCCTAAAATAGAGATCACTGGGTTATGCCAGTGTCTGAAGATGATCACAAGTTATGATGTTGTTAGGAAGATCACCAGGTTATGCTAGTGTCTGGAAAGGTCAACAGGTCATGTTGTTGCCTGAAAAAGAGATCACTCGGTTAAGCAAGTGTTTGAAGATGATCAACAGGTTATGTTGTTGTTAGGAAGATCACCAGGTTATGCCAGTGCCTGGAAATGTCAACACGGCATGTTGTTGCCTGAAAAAGAGATCACTGGGTTATGCCAGTGTCTGAAGATGATCAACAGGTTATGCTGTTTTCAGGAAGATCACCAGGTTATGACAGTGTCTGGAAAGGTCAACAGGTCATGTTGTTGCCTGAAAAAGAGATCACTGGGTTATTCCAGTGTCTGAAGATGATCAACAGGTTATGTTGTTTTCAGGAAGAAGAAAATATCACCGGGTTATGCCGGTGTCTGCTTGGGTGTGGGACCCTATGTTGGCATCAACTGAGGACTGGGATATCCTTGGTTGGAAAATGTTTGGCTAGGGGTTGAGGACCCTATGCTACTTTAGGGTTGCATCATATTCGACTGCATTTCTTCTTTTTTATATATATGGGGGAAAAGATTTTTGGAGGAAACTTCCCTTTCTTTTGGAGTCAATGCTACAGAGCTCCTTCTAGCTCTTGCGCAATTCCTTTTGATCGCACCTGCTTTTTGCACGGTCACTTTTGCACATGTTTCCTATTTTCAAACAAAGAACAATTTGTTAGTTTGAAACGGTGGTTGGTTTTGCGGCCTTGATTTTCAACTGCTTGATCTTAGTTCTTTTGATGAAGATCTCAAACATTTGCTTGCTTGTTTGCTTGATGGGGATTGGGTTTCATCTCTAATCCCGGGGGCCTTGGCTTTCCATATTTCGCCATGGCGATCGGTCACGTGGGACCCGACATTTTACTTTGCCTTTGTAGGCTTTTCGCTTGCTTTTCTTTCGGATTTCCAGAGTATTGGGGGGGAGTTTTGGCCCCTCAAATTCTGCTGCGACAGTTAGTTGCGTGGGACTTAACCTTCCCAACTTTATTTCGCCTTTATTGGCTTTTCATTCCTGACTTTTCTTCCAACCGTAACTTTGGGTAATTTGGAATATTTCGGCTTTTCAAACCCCACCAAGATGTTTAGCCACGTGGGAATCAACTTTTCAACTTCGTTAGTATTTCTAGGCATTTCAATTTGATTTTCTCCTTTCAAAGGTTTTGAGTTCGAAGTATCGGCCGCGATGGCCAGTCGAGATCAACTCGATGCCTCTGACGAGGCTGGGTGCCTTTTGCATGTTAGCCCGTGTCAAATGAGAACCCTGTAAATCAGTCTTGCCATCTTTTCTTTGCCTTAGTTCGGGACAGAGTTGGACCGAAAGAGATTCAGAAAGAAAAATAAATGACAGAATGGACAACGAATTTAAACAAAAGGTGTCCCTTACGGGGAAAGGGAAGAAGGACTTATTTGGAGTGAATGCGGGCTTCAATGAACATGACATGCCCTTTGGACTGGATTCCCGATCCGTGTAAACCGTTTGACTCTAAGAAATTCATCACAACTATCACCTCGAGATTGAGAAACCTTGCCCCGGACTGTGTCCATATCAGTGATCTATTATCCTATTCGATTAGTGGCGCCCTTTGCAGGTTTTCACTGACTAACCTCTCTCATTTCTCTTCGTATCGTTTCCTTGTAGTGCTCTTTGCGAGTTTTCACTAACAAGACTCTCTCATTTTTAATTTCTCTGCCTACCGTCGCCTCACGGTGCCCGTGTGGGTTTTCACCGATAAGACTCTCATTTTATTTCTCTCATTTGCTTGCATCAGATTCGACACTGTATTCTCTAACTATAAGCATGTTTACCAATTGATCAGAAGGACTTGAACAGGGTTTTGGTGCAAAGAGTTTGTATTGAATTACAACTTTGGAACCCCTCCGGCGACACATTGCCGAATCTCCACATTTGCCCCAGCTTAAACTCTTGGGAAAAATGTGGATATTTATTTTGGTGTGACTGAACCCCAGGGAGAGGCTGCCTACGTATCCTTTCGGAATCAAGTCGAACGTAGTTCAGGAAACTTTTGTTGTTGTTGTTGTTTTTTTTTTTTTT
>ML411546.1:47664-58120 GCA_005239525.1 Nicotiana knightiana
TCGCCTTTCCTACCAAAAAAAATTGAGTTACACCCTGAAATAACTCATAGTGCAGAAAGGATGGCAAAAGTTGAACTACCGGGACTCCCGCCTGACGGGGAATGGAGTAGCCTCCCAGTTTTGCAACTTGGCGTCAGGCCCCATATACTGTACTTCGGTAGTGCTGGAGCCTTCTCTTGGTTGGACCATATGGGCCTCATATAACATCTGCCTCATTGCTCCGCATACTTCTTCTATTTCTTCGGCCGTGAAAGCCTCTTCCTCTTCCTCCATGTATTTTGGCTTGACAAATGATGCGGTGATGTGTGGGATCGGCTGAGGCAATATCCAACCATTTTTCTTACGTTGGTCAGCCCATTATTCATCGTCAGGGGTAGCTTGAAACCCTATGCCAAAAAACTTTTTATTGGTAGGAAAGGCGACGGGTTCTTTAATGCCTTGCAAGGACACCCCGAGCCCTTTTTCAGGTGTGTACCCATGTTTGATCATGTCGTTGGCGAACATAATTGACGAGTTTGATAGGAAGGGTTGAGGGAACGGGGTTCCTTCCTCATGCTGGTCCGCAACCACAATCTCGAAAGCCTGGTAGACTATGTGCTCGATACCCTCTCTTGCTTCCAGGCATAGGGCTAATGGGTCCCTGTAAATAGATTGCTCGTCTTCCCCATAGACCACGATTTCCTGGTCCTCATATTCGAACTTAACCATATGGTGGAGAGTAGATGGCACTGCCCTACCGCATGGATCCAAGGCCTTCCCAGGAGATAATTGTAGGAAGTATCCATATCCATGACCTGGAATGTCACTTCGAAATCTACAGGGCCGATTTTCAAGACCAAATCAATCTCCCCGATCGTGTCTCTCTTGATACCATCGAATGCATGGACGCACACATTGTTGGGCCTGATTCTCTCAGTCCCGATCTCCATTCTTTGTAGGGTCGATAGAGGGAAAATATCAACCCCAGATCCACCATCCATCATAACTCTTTTCACATAGTAAACTTCACATTTAACAGTTAGGTGGAGAGCTTTGTTGTGGGTGGCCCCTTCCGAGGGCAAATCATTCTTGTTGAATGAGATCCGGTTGACTTCAAAAAATCGTTCTGCCATCCTTTCCATTTTCTCGACTGTGGTGTTGGCCGGAACGTATGCTTCGTTGAGGGTTTTGATCAAGATCCTCTGATGCTCGTTTGAATTTACCAACAGGGATAGAAGTGAGACCTGAGTGAGGGACTTTCTGAGCTCCTCGATTATGGCGTATTCAGAGGTTTTCATATTCTTGAAGAATTCTTCTGCCTCTTCGGCACTGATCAGCCTTTTGGGCAGAAAGCTTTTCAGCTTGCTTTTGTTTAGTCCTTCTGGGTCGAGGTATTTCTCTGAAGAGTTTATATCGCATGTTTCCCCAGTAATCTCTTTCTCTTTGTATGTCACCACCGTCATGTGGTAATTCCAGGGGACGGCAGTAGTATTCTTCATGGGAGTTTGCGACGCGACGCTAATAACCACGGGCTCATTCAGCCTGGGTGAAATTATTTGTCCCCGCGCCGCATACGTCCCTTTCGGCACGTACATTTTTGGGCCATTCATTATTGCCTTGTTGAATTGTAACCTTCTAGGAGGGCTCAACGCACTTTGTTCCTTCCTGTGTGCCTTGGGGATGTAAAGGACAGTGTCTTTAGAGGGTCCCTTAATTGTTCCAGTCTTAGCCTTTTCCGTGACCTGGGGGACGGGGTTACTCTTCTTCATCTCCTTGACTGGTTTGGGTGCCGCCTTGGGTTTTCTTTCCACTTCTACGCTGGCGATGATGGCCTTTAGATCTGGATCGAAATCCTGGTCCTCGCAAATCATGCCGATGACAGGCCCATGATTGTGAGTGGGCAGTGGATTGTTCGTCACATTAGGAGCTTCTTCGTCCCTTAAAACCATTTTTTTTTGTTTTATAAGGCTTTCCACGGCCCTTTTGAGGGTCCAGCAATCCTTCGTGTTGTGCCCTTCTGCTCCGGAATGATAAGCACAACTGGTACCCCGTCTATATGATGGTGATTGAGGATTTTACCCGTTTGGAGGTACGGTTTGCAGGAGTCCCATCTGGACCAACTTTGGGAAGAGGCTGGAATACGGCTCTCCGATGGGAGTGAAATTAAGTCTCCTTGGTGGTTCTCGGGGATAGGCACAGTACAGGTAGCTGTTTTGAGGAGGGCGTTGATTATATGGAGTTGGGGGACGATGGTTATTTTTTGGAGGTGGAGTTCTATTCTAATTGTATTGTTGTTGCGGCCTGGGATGTGGCTGAGCGTTCATTACCGCATAGGGAAAAGGGGGCGCATCATAAGCTGCATCTTGGTGAGGATNTGTTGGCTGCAACCCCGGATCCGCTTTGGATGGCCTGAGAGGTTGCTCTTATGGCAGATTGACTTAGGATACGACCAGTTTTTAGACCATTCTCCACCATTTCTCAGATTTTTATTGCTTTCGCGAATGGTTTGCCCATGGAGGACATCATATTTTGGAAGTAATCAGCTTCCTGTGCTTGTAGAAAGACGCTGACCATTTCAACCTCATCCATCGGAGGTTTGACCTTGGAGGCCTGCTCGCGCCATTTGATGGCATACTCTCTGAAACTCTCTGAGGGTTTATTTTTGAGATTGGATAGTGAGTTCCTATCGGGAGCGATGTCCATATTGTATTGGGACTGCCGGACAAAGTCCCGTGCCAAGTCATCCCATATGTGCCAGCGGGATATATCCTGGTCCATGTACCATTCTGATGCAATCCCCGTCAAGATTTCTCCAAAATATGCCATGAGAAGTTCCTCCTTCCCACCTGCTCCCCTGATCTGGTTGCAGTATCTTTTCAGATGAGCTATGGGGTCCCCATGTCCGTCATATTTTTCGAACTTGGGGGTTTTAAACCCGAGAGGCAAATGGACGTGCGGGAACATGCACAAGTCTGCATAGGAGACACTTTTCTGCCCGCTCAGCCCCTGTATGTTTTTGAGGCTTTGTTCAATACTCTTCATTTTTGAGTTATTTCTTCGTGCTCGAGGCTTTTCTTATCCTGTCCCAAAGTGACCTCAGGCTGAGTTTGTTGGGGATATGTATTGGGAGTGGCATGAGTGGTATCCTGATGGACAGATGGTGTTTGGAATGTAAATGCGGGCAGCTCGAAACTTGGCCCGGAGATAGTTAGTGGAGCCGTGGCGGAGATTGGTGGTGCGGTGAAGATGTTGGAAGACACACCAGAAAACAAAACCTGGGGGAAAACCTCAGAAGGCCTTCCGGCAAAGTGAGCCGACATAGTTGGATATCCAAATGGCGTGGCTGGGTAGCTTATGGGGATGTTGGACGTCCCGCCTGCCCTGGGGATTATCTCTGGGAAACCCGGGATGGTACTGGGTGGTTCCCTACCATTGGACCATGCGTCCCACATTTCCAGCATGCGGCAATGCAGAGTCCTGTTCTCTTCAGCTGTTGCTGACTCAGATGTTGGGATGGCTGGATTTAGGTCTTCCACGGAAGAGTTGACGATTGGAAAGTGACTTTCAGACGTCATTTCTATGCTTCCTTTTGATCTAGTGAAGTAAGGATGGGAATCCAGGTTACCGCAAAACCAACCACCTAAAAATACCTTAAGATTGAACCAACAAATGTTAGGTTGAAACATTTATCACATAGGCAATCGCACGTATGGGGTATGCGATGCACCTGATCAATTTAAATGATTTTCTATATGTTTTTGCAACAGTTGTGTACTTCATCCCGGCTTTATCTCTCGGTTTTTTTTTTTATCATTTTTGCCCTTCCTTTGTTATTGTTTCCATTCTTTTATTCCTCGCTCGATTTCCTTTCGTATGGTTATGATCGAATCCTATGTGGATTGCCTATGTATCACGGCGCTGCATGAATCAGATCATCACGTAGTTCATGCTAGCAAAACCCAAAGGACAGAAATGCATATTTTTTTCTAAAAGCTTCATTCTAAAAAATTTCATTCATTAAATAAATCACTTCTGATTACAGAAAACTTGTAGCCCACTTTTGGAACTTACAGAGTTTGCAAAACAGACTCGACACATATTTTCTAAAAATATAAAAACTATTGTGGACTCAAGACATGACTACGACTAGAAAAGTGAAATACAGACTCGAAAAACATCAAAAATACATTAGTGCTTCCGTTGCTCCAGGGGCCGGTGGGGCCTCATTCGGCCTCGCCACGGGCCTGCGTGTTATGTCTTGCCGGAGGCGGTAAAGGTCGTCCATTATCTTGTGGATGAAGATCATAACCGCTGAGAAGAAAGTGGTATGAGTCATATCTTCACATTCCTGGCATCTAGTGACGATGTAGTCAGCTATCTCTTGGACCCTTCGCCTGATGATACCCTTTTCTTGAAGCAGGCACCCGATTTGCTGGGATCTCGCCTCTAATGTCTGGGCGTCTTTGTGACTCTGCTCTTGCCATTGCTGCAACTCTTTTTCTAACTGAGCCATCATGGCATAGCACTGTTCCCTCTCTATCTTAAATCTTTTTGCCTGTTTGGCCATTTCGTTCTCGAGGGCGGCCAATTTTTCCTTCAAGCCTATGACTTCCTGGTCATATTTCCTTTTTAGTCTCTAGACAAACTCTATTCTTTCTTCTGCACTTCTTGTTAATCTTTCCCGAACTTCGGCCAATTCTTCTTCAGCTTTGTCTAAATCATTCCCATAGCTGCATACTTTATGCCTCAGGCTGTTGATAAGCCTTTCATCATTTCTGCTTCTCTCTGGGTTCTCAGCAACTGTTTTAGATTCCTTTATCTGGGCCCGGAGGACTTCATTTTCTTGGGCTAATCTATTTTTCTCCCCTTCTATTGTGACAGTATGTAGAATGTTTTCGAACTTGATTTCCCTGACCTGGGCCTCCAACTTGCTTATGGTGGCTCGGTAGTTGTTCTCCTTTTCTAACCAAGCCCAATGCTCTTTAGTTTGCTCGGTGAATTGTTGTACGTGGGGTCTCTTTGCGGGTCGTTCTTGCTCTTGATGCTCCCTGCCTCTTACGCCATACCAAGAGGTGTAGGCGGGCTCAACTTCCCCTTTGGATAAGTCTCTCACCCGAGTTTGAGGTTCTAAAAACCTGCACTCGTTCCAGATTTGACGGACCCTGCCTTCAGGAAATGCAGCTCTTGGGCTAACTCAATGGCTTGTTGGCTCAAATCCTCGTCATGGGGAACACCCTGTTGTCTCCCCAACTGGCGTAAGACCCGGTGTGGGGCATATGGATGAATGATTCACAGGCCCATTAACAGGAGATAGCAAACCTCAGCAGACATATTGATAACCTCACTGACAGGGAGCCACCTGAACGTCCACTCGATTTGGTCGGCAGTTAGTGAACTCAAGTATGAGTGCCAGGCTTCCGTGCCCTCAGGAAATTGGTGGCCTTTTACCCGAGTTCCATGTTCCTTGATGCAATTCAAACCGGTTAAGCCGTAGTTCATGTAGCCTGGGCGATGACAGAGATGCTCGATCAACCAGATTTTTAGGAGCAGGTTACACCCCTCAAAGAACTTTCCCCTAGATTGGCAAATTGTCAGAGCACGGTAAATCTCGTCTAAGACCATCGGTATAAGGGTTCCATTGGACTTTTTCATCATGAAATCCGTTATTCTCACAAGCTCGGTGTCTATGCATCCGTCACTTCTTGGGCAAATCAAGGTACCCGCGAATGCTACCACAAAAGCTAGCCCCCGGCAGGCTTCCCATTTAGCCTGATCTTTGTGAGTTAGACCAGTGTTGTTAGCCTCATAACCTTGGGGATCTCCATAACGTCTGTAAAGAAAATAGAAAGTGCAGAAACCTTCGGACAGGTGTGGGTCTTGGACATCCCGACTAATGTTCAACAGATCTAAAAACTTGTGGGGAGTCACCGCCCTGGGTGCCACTGGGTACCGACTTCTAAGATTGTCATTGAGACCAGCATACCCTGCTATTTCCTCTAGTGTGGGCGTCAATTCAAAGTCTGAAAAGTGGAACACGTTGTGGGCGGGATCCTAAAACGGTACTAGAGCGTCGACGATGTCCAACCTCGGCTTGATCTTTAAAAGACCAGTAAGTCCCCTTAAAGCTTTCATAACAGACTTTCTACTAGCTTCCCCCAAGTTTCTCCACCACATATGGAGTCCTAGAGGGATTTCCTCGACTGCCCTGAAGGGGATGTTTTCAACTGTATTCATCATGCACATTTGTTTTTTTTTTATTAAAACCACAAAAGTTTTGAAAAATGTTATTTTTGCAAAGGGTTTTGTAATAAAGAAAAATGGACCATCGTTGCGAATATGGCCCTTTAATACTTCGGGTCGGAAGTTTTTTAAGGTTGTGTTCGCGAATTGGGTCGAAATTTAAAGACAAAACACAGGCGGCCACTTTTGCAAAAATGGCCTTCCGGCGCCCCACTTGGGCGATTAGGCTATAATGGCGTCACCTAATTTTATTTAGGGCTATATCCTTTTGATTTTGAANATGATTAAAAATATACACCTACTCATTTTGTTTTATATTTTTCAGAAATTTTGGCAGAGTTTCGGGATAAATACGAGGATTTTCAAAACAGGGTGAATTCTTTATTCTACATCACTCTTGGTTTATGTTCATTATTTTTTTGGTTTAGCCGGTCAACACACAAGCTGAAACAAATAAATGCATACGTAACAAGTAAGATGCATCAGAGTAGTCTTTCATTTCGGGTAAACCTGTCCTAGACGGACTCAACCCCTGTGTTGAGTCCCCTAATTCAAATGCACATGATGTAGATAATTGTTCCTACTAGGGTTCCGGCATGAGGCTGTGTTATACTAGGTTTGAACCTGGGGTTTTGTTCTAGACCAGGTTTACCCGAGCAGACAGCTCGAGCCGAGGTCGGGGCAGCGTACGGGGAATACAGAAGCTTCACCGGCTTTGCAACTTGTCCGTACCTCGTTCTAAAATTTGGATATGACTCTAACAAAAAAAAAAGTCACACAAAGTGCACACTTCCCAGATGATTTAGAAGACTCAGAGAGAAGAATGGTTTCGACACAGTTTATATACAGTTCAGATAATATCGAAGCGGTAAAAAGCGACATTTAGCACGTTAGGTTTAAACATGTAAAAATCAGATAATAAAGCCAAATAAAACAATTTATTCTAAGCTCAAATTCTTGAACCCTGTTCCAGAGATTCTGGGTTCGACATATCCCCAGCAGAGTCGCCAGAGCTGTCACACCTCCTTTTTTCACTACCCCCTGAATTAATGAAAGGGTAATAAGGGAGTTTTTCCACTTTAAGTGACATTATTCGGTTTTGGGATTTATTATTGTTTCAGAGTCGCCACCCGGATTTTTGACGATGCTCCAGGACACCGTTTTGTTTTAAAATCCCAAACCGAGGAAATTTTGACTCTATTTTGATTTGTCTGCGACCAGAAATCCGAGTAAGGAATTCTGTCAACCCGGGAGAAGATGTTAGGCATTCCCAAGTTCCGTGGTTCTAGCACGGTCGCTTAACTATTGATATTTGGCCTAATTATCTGATTATTCACGCATTTTAAAACCTATTGTGCTTTTAGCCTTTTCACTTTTTAGCCGCTTTTAATATTTATGGATTTATCTCGAAATAAGTCAAGATGGTGTGCACTTATTTGTTTTTGGACACTTTATAACTATGCCACATGAAATGCACCTGCAATTACGAAGTGTGATTTTTATTATAGTTTGAAGTTGAAGACGGGGACATGAGTTGTTGCACCCGAATGTATATTGCGTGGTCAAGACTATGATCATGACGGTTTTATAGTGGCTATTTGAGGCTATTTTCGTTTATTCTTTATGCTTTCCATTTGAGGGAGCATTTTTAGTTTTAAAATCAATTAGGACGTTTATGGATTTATCTTGGACAAGTTACGATGGCGTACACTTTGTTATTTTTAAGCATATGGCAAAAACGTCATATGAAATGCACCCGTGATTTCTACATGCATTTTATTAGTTGTTTAGAGTTAAGGTTCGGGGGCATGAGTTGCCACTCCCGAGTGTAGGTTAAGGTAGTTTGAGGTAATACCCAATTTTTGTCAAGTTTCAAAGTAAAGGTGTTCATTCTACCTAAGGATTACCTAAAATGATGTTCAATAGCCTAAAGATAACATGTTTTGGGCCATGGCCACATTTAAGCCCCAAATTGTATCGCTTTAGGCCATCCTAATTAGGTCATTTGGACACGATTCGAAAAACAGTTAAGAACAAACATGCTAACACATCTCGCATCTATATGGTAATAAATAAGGCAAATTTGAATTGTGAATATAATGTTACATGTACAAGATTTCTTTACCATTTGATCTATTCCTATATACTAAACAAGAGTATTTATACATAGCTCATGGATCCAACATGGAACTTTGTCTTAAATTTTGTGACAGAACAAGCCTTAAAAACTGAACTAAGCCATGGTTGCTTTTATTTAGAGCGGATAGTCTAAGAAAAGACCCGGATTTTAGATTCTATCTTTTGATAATCGATTTGAAAACCCATTTGTGTTCAGTAGTGAGAAATTCACAGCGGATTTCGTAAATGAAAATAATCCTCATGCTAATTGACAACAGAAGAGAAAAGGACTGGTTACAGATTGTTTAACACAGTTAACGGATCTAACATTCCAGGCCCCATAGCCTGAAATTCAGACACTATCAGGCTCAATTGGGCCATGTTTACGAGTCTGGCCCAGCTCGGGTGACCTTGGCAGGTCCGGCCCATAACTACTATAGTAATAAATGTTTCAGAATTAAGAAAAATACAACTGATCATAAATTTTATATAGTTCAGTCCATATTTACAACTGAAAAAAGGTGAAATGTATATAGAAGACTATAGATATGCTATTACTATTACATTACTCCTAAACCATAGTAATACCGATTTTTACTAATAGGAAAAATAAAGAAGGGAAAACAAAACTAGTTGTTGCTCCTGTGCAAGCCAACAAACATGTCCTTCAAAGACTTAAACCGGCATTTTTCAATGTTAATCTAAAATTATAAGTCCACAGTTTGAGTACTTGGACAGTATTAACGAGAGGCCTTTGGGCATTTTGTGAGATAAATCTAGTCACAAAAGGGAGTTAGATTCAACCTTATTGATTCCCTAGGAGAAAATATGTTCATGCCTTCTTATGGACTGAATCTAACCATAGAAAAGGTTAGATTCAAACCCAGTGGTATTACTTTGTTTAGACTCTTTAACAGTCATCTTTATGTCATGCAACAGATTTCAGCAAGCATTTATTCAAATACTTTGACTACTATGGGCATTTTGAGGAGTGAATCCGACTATTTTGTTACTTCGGATTCACTTTCCTAAAGTTCCTTCTCATTACACACTTATATCCTTTGAAGGATAATTTTAGTAAAGCTAAACTACTGTTATGCACTATTAATGGGGTGAATTTGACTATTAGGAAGCCAAATTCATCTACCCTAGTGCTAATTCAACATAATTCCAAACCATATAGAGGCTTGCTCATTTAGGCATTTTAGAGGATGAATCTGACCAATCAAAGGTTCAGATTCCTCACTCTAATGTCCTTCTTAATGACATATTTTATACCTTTTAAAAGGGTAAACTTCAGCCAACCATACTAATGTTTGTCACTGCTAAAAGGGTGAATTTGACTATTAAGAAGTCATGTTCATCTACCCTAATTCCAATATCCTAAACTATCTAGAGACTTGCTTATTGAATCTCTTTATTGACCAAAGAGACTCAATTGAAAGCATATTTCTGCATTCTTATTGATGGAATCTGACCATAGAGAAGGTCAGATTCAACACCTTAATACAGCTTGTTTCCCAATATAGGACCATGAGTACTTATCACATTTATATATATATAATCTTAAGCAAGCAATCATGCACCAACAGGAGAAATACTAACACCAAGACATTACCTATCACACTCACAGAGTCATTATCATGCAATAAACATCTACACAGTCACATCTAACAAAACAGAAACAGTAACTTCATTCATCAAGAACAGCCAGTTTTACACAGTGAGCAGAAAATGAGGATTCTAGTCCAAAAATTCATTAAGAAGAGATGAACTGACACATACCTTTAAAGAGAAAAACAACAAAGAGACTTGACCAAATAAAGGTCAAGTATGAACAATAATAGAAAGAAGGAAAAGAAATCAACAACAGCAAACAGAAACCTCAAAGAAAACCAAACAGCCCAGCAAGAATACACCCAGAAATCTTGAGTATGAATGTTTGAAGGAAAACTTCCAGAAATCCCCAAAATTCAGAGAAGAGAAGATAGCAACTGAACTAGGCCATCTACTTATGAACTTGTTTTCCAAAAAGAAATCAGATTTTTTTAAATATTACTCTTATTTTTCAAAACCTTTTAAGTGGAGACAGTATTTCTGAAATAGGAAGGATTCTGTA
>ML411547.1:0-16545 GCA_005239525.1 Nicotiana knightiana
GAATTGGGAGAACATAACATAAGAGTGAATTCAATAGCTCCAGGAATTTTCAAATCGGAGATTGCTGAGAAATTATTGCAACAAGATTGGCTAAAAAATGTAGCAACAAGAAGTGTTCCCTTGAAAACTTTTGGAACCACAAATCCTGCTTTAACTTCACTTGTGAGATACTTGGTCCATGACTCTTCCAGTTATATATCTGGTAACATATTTATTGTTGATTCTGGTTATACTCTTCCTGGTATTCCTATCTTTTCTTCTTTATAAATTATAGTCAGAGGCGGAGTCAGAATTTGAAGTTTATAGATTCTGATTCATAATCAAACTCAGCATATCTCAGTTATTGGGTTTATAATTTAATATTTATACATTTTTAATGATTTTTCTTATACAAATAAGAGTGTTACTGAATTTGTTTGAACCCGTAAGCAATACTCTACAGCACTCCTCTGCCCATGGCTATGACACTTGAAAGAATAACAATATATTATTGATCACCAAGAAACTAACATCTTTGTCGAGTTCGGAACTCAATTGTGGTTAAATTGGACAAAAAAAACGAAAATAAGTCCAAAAAAAAAAAGAGTACCGAAATATACATTAACGGTAACTGTGTCGTTAATGTATAGCGCCACATAGTGTGGCGTTACATACTTTTTTTCTGACAGACGGGTATAACGCCACTATATCTTGCGCTATACACTAAAAACAGTACAAGGTTGCCTGACCCATTGGTTGAAAGGTAGATGCAAAGTGGATTTTGTCGGTACAAGGTTCAAACCCCTACACCAACATTTTTATATTTTCCTATTTCTTTTTTATTTTTTATTTCTTTTCATTATTTGGTTTAAGTGTTTAGATATAAATACTTTAATAGAGAAGCCATTTATTATTTCTTTAAAAAATAACCAATACTTTTAATAGTTGTTATTTTGTGTTATACATAAAATAAAATTATTTTTTTTCTTTTATTTTCAAATTAGAATTATAAGTTTTATTTTCAAATTAGTTAAAATAAATTAGTTAAAATAGTTAAAATATTTATTTATTATTTGTTCAACTTTCCATCTTCGTCCTTTCACATTTATAAATAGCTTAGCTAAGCAAAAACATGAAGTTTCGTGAAGGACCCATAAAAGCCAATTGAAACTCTTCGTTATTTTTTTTCATGATAATTGCAGTTTATTTTTATGAGATTTTTTGAGTCTGTTGCAAAACGGATTGATACCTTCATATTTAAAAATTAGTGTAACCTTAAATTTCTCAAGTTACTCTTCAAATAATTAATTTATTTTATAGCCTCAAAATATTACGGTATATTTAAGATTACAAGTTTTACAAAATCAAAGTTTTAAGTTTCGAGGTGTGACCAAACACTTTCCAGGTACTTCTATGTTGAATAGTAAAGTTACCAATTTTTACAATATATAACTATAAATTACTCATATTTTTATTGTCCGGATATTTAAATCAACTTCTACTACAGATAAAATAGCAAATACTTTTGAGATATTTTAATTTCTAAATCTTGTACTGATTAATAACTACATAATCAGATTTTTTTTAAATAGTTTAGCTTTTGAATCTTGTACTAATTTTTAATTACTGAAACTAGAGCAAAATCGTTCTATAATATAGTATAATTAAAGTTAAATTGGTAATTAAAATACGAACTTGAAGCAATAAGAAAGAAATATTAGAAGCTAAATGTATTGATCAGTTGCCATTAATTATTTTAACTAATTTGAAAATAAAATTTATAATTCCAATTTGATAATAAAAGAAAAAAGATAATTTTGTTTTACATATAACACAAAATAACAACTATTAAAAGTATTGGTTATTTTTTAAAGAAATAATAAATGGCTTCTCTATTAAAGTATTTATATCTAAATACTTAAACCAAATAATGAAAAGAAACAAAAAATTAAAAAAAAAATAGGAAAATATAAAAATGTTGGTGTAGGGGTTTGAATCTTGTACCTCAAGGACAAAACCCACTTCACATCTACCTTTCGACCAGTGGGTCAGGCAACCTTATAATACTTTAGTGTATAGCGCCAGATATAGTCGCGTTATACCCGTCTGTCAGAAAAAAGTATATATCGCCATGCTATGTGGCACTATACATTAACGGCACAATTACCGTTGATGTATATCGTTACATAGTGTGGCATTATACATATTTCGGTACTCTTATTTTTTTGGACTTGTTTTTGTTCTCTTTGTCCAATTTAGTCACAATTGGGTTCCGGACTCATCTTTGTACGTAGTTATCTATTTCAAAGAAATTATTATGATCTATTTCCTTCTGTTATAAAACAATAAAAGAACAAGAACAATATTGCAGAGAAAGAGAGAGAAAATTCTTATTGAATTTTGGGATGATTTACAATGGGATAAGACCTCTCTATTTATAGGGAAAAAATGACTTAGCCACAAAGTAGAACTCTTTAAAAGATAGACATTCACTCTAAATAGAGTTCTATTTATAACACTCCCACTTGAATGTCTATTCAACAAATAATGTGCCTCGTTAAAACCTTAACTAAAATAAAACCCAATGGGAAAATTTTTTTAGAAAAGGAAAAAGAGTACATGTATTTAGAAATGCGCCTTTTGGTTGCCTCGTTAAAAACCTAGCAAGGAAAACCTAGTGGGACAAAACCTTGTAAGGGAAAAAGAGTGCAACACGTATTAACTCCCCTTGATGAGAGCATCAATTCACATCCTTGAGCTTTCACATCCCAATCTTGTGTATTAGCTTCTTGAAGGTTGACATTGGTAGAGATTTTGTGAACAAATCAGCCATATTATCACTTGAACAAATCTGTTGCACACTAATATCACCATGCTTTTGAAGATCATGTGTGAAGAATAACTTTGGTGAAATATGCTTTGTCCTATCTCCTTTTATGAATCCTCCCTTCAATTGTGCTATGCATGCTGCATTGTCTTCATACAAAATCGTGGGTAGTTTGTCACACTTTAAACCACATTTGTCTCGAATAAGATGTATTATAGACCTCAACCACACGCATTCTCGACTTGCTTCATGAATAGCAATTATCTCTGCATGATTAGATGAAGTAGCCACGATCGATTGCTTAGTTGATCGCCAAGATATGGCAGTGCCTCCACAGGTAAACACATAACCTGTTTGAGATCGGGCCTTGTGTGGATCAGATAAATACCCAGCATCGGCATAACCAACAAGATCGGGACTGCAATTATTGCCATAAAATAAGCCCATATAAGTAGTTCCTTTTAGATACCGTAATACGTGTTTGATTCCATTCCAATGTCTATTTGTAGGAGTAGAGCTATATCTTGCTAAGACATTGACTGAAAAAGTTATGTCAGGCCTTGTAGTGTTGACAAGATACATTAGTGCACCAATTGCATTAAGATATGGTACTTCAAGACCAAGTAGCTTTTCATTCTCTTCTCGAGGTGGGAATGGATCATTATTCACATCAAGTGATCGAACAACCAACGGAGTACTTAATGGATGTGCTCCATTCATGTAAAACTGTTTCAGTACCTTTTCTATGTAGGTAGATTGATGCACAAAGATCCCGTTTGCCAAATGTTCAATTTGCAAACCAAGACATAATTTTGTCTTTCCGAGATCTTTCATCTCGAATTCTTTCTTTAAATAATCAATTGCCTTTTGGAGTTCTATAGGAGTTCCAATAAGGTTTATGTCATCAACATATACGGCAAGTACAACAAATTCCGATGTTGTTTTCTTTATAAAAACACATGGACAAATGGCATCATTTATATAACCTTCCTTTAATAAGTACTCACTAAGACGATTATACCACATACGTCCTGATTGCTTTAGACCATACAAAGATCTTTGCAATTTGATTGAAAATAATTCCGGGGACTTTGAATTATGTGTGTTAGGCATTTTGAATCCCTCGGGAATTTTCATGTATATCTCATTATCAAGTGAGCCATAAATGTAGGAGGTAACCACATCCATTAAATGCATGTTAAGCTTTTCATGGACAACAAAACTAATGATATAACGGAACGTTATAGGATCCATAACGGGTGAATATGTCTCTTCATAATCGATACCAAGCCTTTGTGAAAATCCTTTTGCAACAAGGTGTGCCTTATATCTTTGTACCTCATTTTTCTCATTCCTCTTGCGTACAAAGACCCATTTATAGCCAACAGGCTTAACACCATTAGGTGTTTGGACTACAGGCCCAAAAACTTCACGTTTCGCAAGTGAATTCAACTCTGATTGGATTTCTTCTTGCCATTAAGGCAAATCATGTCTTTGTCGACATTCTCCAACAGATTGAGGTTCAAGATCCTCATTATCTTGCATAATGCTAGATGCAACATTATATGCAAAGACATAGTCCACCACTATATCGACTCGATTCAAATTTGTCTCAATATCGATTGGATTTATTGATAGTTCCTTATTATCTTGAGTCTCGGGCTCATTGGTTTCCTCATGAATCTCAGAATTTATTAAATCGTGGATTTCTTCATGAGACTCTTTCGTAGTGTCATTTTGATCATTTATTTTCCTTTTTCTAGGATTTCGATCCTTAGAACCCAATGGTCTGCCACGTTTTAGGCGTGCTTGTGACTCATTAGCTATGACACTAGAAGATTGTCCAATAGGGACATCAATACGGATTGGAACATTCTCAGCAGGGATATGTGATTTTGTTATCCTTTTCAAATCCGTAAATGCGTCTGGCATTTGATTTGCTATTCTTTGCAAATGAATAATCTTTTGCACCTCTTTTTCACAAATAGAGGTACGTGGATCAAGATGAGATAATGATGGATTTTTCCACAAAATTTCCCGTTTGGTTTCATCAATTTCTCCCCCTAATTTTGGGAAAAATGTCTCATCAAATCGACAGTCTGCAAATCGAGCAGTGAATAAATCCCCCGTTAATGTTTCAAGATAGCGAATAATGGAGGGCGATTCAAACCCAACGTATATTCCTAATCTTCTTTGGGGACCCATTTTGGTGCGATATGGCGGTGCTACAGGCACATATACTGCGCATCAAAAAATTCTTAAATGGGATATATTAGGTTCATGACCCAAAACTAATTGCAACGGGGAATATTTATGATAATTTTCCGGTATGAGACGAACTAGCATTGATGCATGTAAAATGGCGTGACCCCAAACAGAAGTGGGCAGCCTCGTTTTCATGAGTAACGGTCTTGCTATCAATTGCAGACGTTTAATTAAAGACTCAGCAAGGCCATTTTGAGTGTGAACATGAGCTACAGGATGTTCCACTTTTATCCCAATTGATAAGCAATAATCATTAAATGCTTGGGATGAAAACTCAACAGCATTATCAAGTCTAATAGACTTAATTGGATTATCGGGGAATTGCGCCCGTAATCGAATTATTTGTGCCATTAATTTTGCAAACGCGAGGTTGCGAGATGACAATAGGCACACATGAGACCATCTAGAGGATGCATCTATTAAGACCATAAAATATCTAAACGACCCACTAAGGGGGTGAATAGGTCCACAAATGTCCCCTTGTATACGTTCCAAAAACGCAGGGGACTCAATCCCAACCTTTGTTGGTGATGGTCTTATAATTAACTTGCCTTGATAACAAGAAGTGCAAGAAAATTCATTATTTAAAAGAATCTTTAAATTCTTTAATGGATGCCCATTTGAGTTTTCTATAATTCGTCTCATCATAATTGATCCAGGGTGTCCCAATCGATCATGCCAAAGTACAAAAGTATTGGAATCAGTAACCTTATGGTTTACAATAGAATGTGCTTCAATTGCACTAATTCTTGTCCAATACAGGCCACAAGATAAAGATGGGAACTTCTCAATAACCCTCTTTTGGCCAGAGACATTCTTGGTAATGATGAGATATTCAAGATTATTCTCATCTATTGTCTCAATATGATATCCATTTCGGCGGATATCTTTAAAACTCAACAAGTTCCTTTTGGACTTGGAGGAGAACATTGCATTCTCTATGATAAGTATTGTTCCCTTAGGCAGAGTTATAGTAGCTCTTCCAGAGCCTTCAATTAATTTACTACTACCAGAAATTGTAGTAACATCTGCCTTACACATATTTAAATGAGAGAAATATTTCTTCTCTTTGAATATTGTATGTGTCGTACATGAATCAACTAAACAAATATTTTTATAATTAAACATTGATCCAGGTTTGCTTTGTGAGGTATCCATATTTGCAAGTGTCTTGAATTCTGACCAAGTGTGATAAGATGAATGCACGGAGGTCTGAAAATACCAAGCCGCAAGTTACACAAATCAGTTAACACATCATTTTCTTATCAAATTTGAGACTCCTTTACCGAACTGTTTTCTTACCATTCAATCAATTTTTTTTTTCTAAGAAGTAAGGGAAGACAACGAACACTACTGACTTACGTACACAATCTTTCGGCATAAGCACAACTAACTGGATATTGAAAACTTTAATATGTTTTTACAAATATAAAGCCAATTGTTAAACATGTTATGAAATGGTTATTTATTAACAATACTTATAACATTCAACTCCAGTAACTAATATAAAGCCAAATGGTTAAAGATGTTAGAATGTCACAACTTCTATTGTTCAACTCCAATAACTGTAAATTTATTTTATTTTTTTCACATCATAATTACTTTAATAAATAATATATTAATCCTTGAAAATTAAATAAATGAAACATCTTGCAACGAATTCTAGAACTACATTTAATCAAAACGAACTAACACTATTCCATAAAATAGATAATACTAATTGATACTAATGACTACTACTCATGTAAAGAAATATAATTACATGATGTTTATTCATTAACTACTTACGAATATGCAAAAATAAAAATTAAACTACTCAATCATCTTTAACCACAGATCCATCACCAATCAAGTGGTCTATTTTTCCATCAGGGCGCTCAAAGAACTCTGCCACATCTAAGTGGGTGATGTCAAATTTATTGTCATAGAAAAAATTAGCTTCAGGGCCTTTATTCTTTAGAGATGCTTGATAAAGCTCAACCAAATGTTTTGGTACACGATAAATTTTTGCCCGATGGCCTTTTCCACCGCAACGGTAACATTCAGTCTCTGAACCATTTGTCTTTGGCTTCTCATATTTCCCTTTCCACTTTTGGTGGTTATTTTTCTTTGGGGGATGATTAATACCAGGAAAATTTCTTCCTTGTCCACGGCCACGACCACGATCATTAATAGGGCCACTTCCTTTCTCATGTTTGGCATAATGGAAATACACTTCATTCACTTCAGGCAATGGTGTAGACCCAGTGGGTCGATTTTCGTGATTTCTCATGAGCAAGTCATTATTTCGCTCAGCCACAAGGAGAAGAGAAATAAACTCTGAGTACTTCTTGAAACCTTTCTCTCGGTATTGTTGTTGCAAAACCATATTGGAAGCATGAAACGTTGTAAACTTTTTTCAAGCATATCATAATCAGTGATAGTATCTCCATAGAGTTTCAATTTAGAAGTAATTCTGAATATCACAGAATTATATTCAGAAACAGACTTAAAGTTTTGGAGCCTCAGATGATCCCAATCATATCGTGCTTGTGGAAGAGTGACCAACTTTAAGTAACTTTAAGTTGTCATATCTTTCCTTTAAGCCATTCCACAAAACAAGTGGATCTTTGACTGTGAGATATTCTATTTTTAACCCTTCATCAAGGTGATGGCGCAAGAAAATGAAGGACTTAGCACAGTCTTGGGTAGATGCTTTATTTTTATCTTTAATGGCGTCTCCAAGACCTATTGCATCTAAATGTATTTCAGCATCCAACACCCATGGCATATAGTTCTTGCCCAAAATTTCAAGGGCAACGAACTTTCTTTTCATAATGTTAGTCATAATTAAAAGAAAAGGAGAGGAGAAAAGTTATACCTTAATCTTCTCAAAGAGCTTCTTGAGACGGTAGAGTCTCGTGCTGATAACGTGTTATGAAACAATAAAAGAACAAGAACAATATTGCAGAGAAAGAGAGAGAAAATTCTTATTGAATTTTGGGATGATTTACAACGGGATAAGACCTCTCTATTTATTGGGGAAAAATGACTTAGCCACAAAGTAGAACTCTTTAAAAAATAGATATTCACTCTAAATAGAGTTCTATTTATAACACCTTCTATTTTTTTGTCTTTTGTTTACATTCATTAGGAAATGTGATGCAGGTAAAATATATACAAATAAAAAATGTTAATGTGTTCGTTTGAACCCGTACGAAACTGTCTATATGGAACTACCTCCGCCCTGGTTATGACACTTGAAGAAGAACAATATATACCGATCATCAAGAAGTACTACATTAATTAATTGTTGCTAAGATAGTTACCTACTCACTCGGGCGCCAACTTTCTACAATCAAATTTAAGACAATAAAATAAGTAGTGCAACCACATGTATCCATCCAATCAACTTTTGCCAATTGAAAGTTGAGTTTGCAAACTCAAGTTTTGATAATTCTCAAACAGACACGTTAACGTATACTAAACCCCCAAATCTAGCTAGGGTTTAGGTAATAATATCTTCTTTCACCTTTTGAATGGAACAGTAAACCCCTTTGATCTTAAATTAACAACTAGAAATTAGCTAAGTCATTAAATGCATGCATTTTTAAAATGTTAAAAGTAATCCTCAATTAATAGTATAAATTATAACATGTACTTTTTTCAATAATTAAAAATTTTAAGCAATAATATTGTATAAGAACTAAAATAACATACCTCTCTTTTGTCTCCTGTAATATTTTTTAATGATTTTCAAAACACCATTTTGCTTCATGGCATATACTATTTTAAGAGCTTCAAATTGTCCTGACCCACTTTTTTATTCATATTATTTTAGATATTGAAATGTTGCTTCAATTATTCAATTTTGTAAAGCATTTATTCTATTAGTTTTATTTTAAAAAATAAACAATGATCAGAGTAATATCTATTACTTCAATTATTCAATTGTGTAGAGCATTTATTCTATTAGTTTTATTATGTTATTGCCGGAGTAAAGATCCAGATTCATTTACAACATTTGAATAACATCAAGAAGTACTACTGCAACAACAACAATAACAAACCCATCTTAATCTTATACGTGGGGTCTGGGGAGAGTAGTGTGTACACAGCCTTACTCCTACCCTATAAAGCCAGAGAGGTTATTTTCAATAGACCCAGCTCAAGGAACGGTAAAAATAAAGCAACAAGAAATAACAATAGTAGTATAATAAAGTAATGGAAGCGATTGACATAACAAGTAATAAAGAACTAAGAATAAAAGAGTACAAGAATAGTACTAGTACTACTGGTAAACCTAAGAGAAACTCACAACTACTTGTCAACCTCCCACCTTAATCACCTCCAGACCTTCTTATCGCTAGTATGTTCTCGGTTAGGTGAAGCAATGACATGTCCTTCCTAATCACCTCTCCCTAATACTTCTTTGGCCTACCCCTGCCCTTCCTCAAGCCCGCCATGGTCAACCTCTCACACTCCTGACCGGGGCATCTATGTCTCTCCTCTTCACATGCCCAAACCATCGCACCATTAACTCCCGCAACTTGTCTTCCATAGATGCCACCCCCATATTGTCCTAATAATTTCATTCCTAATCTTGTCTTTCCTGGTATGTCCACACATCCATCTCAACATCCTAATTTTAGCTACTTTCATCTTCTAGACATGAGACTTCTTGACGGGCCAACAATCAGCTCTATACAACATAGCCAGTCTAACCACCACCCTGTAAAATTGTTCCTTAAGTTTAGGCGGCATATTCTTATTGCATAAAATCCCCTAAGCAAGCCTCCATCTCATCTACCCCACTCCAATGCGGTGAGTAACATACTTTTCAATCTCCTTGTTGCCTTGGATTATAGATATAAGATACTTCAAATTATTTTTTGGGAATGACTTCAGTATCAATCTTCACTTCCACTTCTTCTTTATGCCTCTCATCACTGAAATTGCACTCCAAGTATTCAGTTTTTGACCTATTCAACTTGAAACCTTTGGACTCCAGCGTATGTCTCCATAGTTCTAACCTAGCGTAAACACCCCCTCGCATTTTTTCAATCAGTACTATGTCGTCAACAAATAACATACACCATGGCACCCTCTCTTGTATGTGTCGTATAAGCACATCCAACACTAAAGCAAAAAAAAAGGGCTAATGGTCGATTCCTGATGCAACCCGATCTCCACAGGAAAATATTCTGAGTCTCTTCCTGCAATCCTCACCCGATTCTTAGCACCTTCCTACATGTCCTTAATTAACCTAATGTACACTACTTGGATTCCAGTAACCTCTAAAATCTCCATAGCACCTCTATAACGACCCGACTGGTCGTTTTATTTTTTAGATCCCTTTCACCCTAAATAAGACTCCACATATGTGTTTTTACTATTTTATGACTTCTGGGGATGGTTAGTTCGGGATTTGGAAGGTTAGGGTTGAAATTGAAACACTTAGTTCCTTAAGGTTGGCTAAAAAGGGCTAAGTTTGACTTTGGTCAAAACTTTGAGTTAACGACCTCTGAACCGGGATTTGGAAGTTCCAATAGGTTTGTATGATGATTTTGTACTTGGATGTGTGTTTCGATAGAGTTTTGGGTGACCCAATAGCGTTTCGACACTTAAAGTTAAAAGTTGGTTTATTGAAAGTTTTAAAGTTCTTTAAAATTGGTTTGGAGTAGGTTTTGGTGTTATCAAGGCCTGTTTGGGATTCTGAGCATAAGGATAGATCTCTATGGTGATTTAAGTCTTGCACGCAATATTTGGCGTCATTCTGAGTAGTTTAAGTATGATTCAGCGCGTTCGGAGTAAGTTGGAAGAATTTGAAATTCATAAGTTGAATCTATTTGGTTTTGGGTTGTGATCATTGGTTTTGATGTTTTTTCCGCACTCTGAGAGTGCGAGTGAGTCCGTATTATGTTAACGAACTTGTTCGTATGTTTGGTCGAAGCCTCGAGGGCCCCGTACAGGATTCGGAAGGTCAACGCGGCTTGGTAGATCCTTGCAGAGGAGCAGCTGGTGCCTGTCATCTAGTGCGTTCGCACATGCGGTAGAATGGCCGCAGAAGCGCCACCGCTGATGTGTCGTCTTGCTCGTAGAAGAGAAAAGAGGAGGGGCCAAAAAGCTCCGCAGAAGCGAAGAATTTTCCGCATAAGCGAACTCGCTTCTGCGGTGGAGGGGTTCGCAGATACGGAAGGAGGCAACCTGGCCATGGTCGCAGATGCTCTAGGCGACCTGCAAAAGCAAGCTTGCACATGCGAGACTTGGTCGTAGATGCGACTGGCCAGTGGTCGAGTGTTTTCCGTAGAAGTGGAAAATTGACCGTAGAAGCGGAGCTCATCCCTTAGGTGCGAAAATACCATTAGGCAGAAGGGTTCATTTAAGTAGGGAGTTAAACTATTTTTGACGCATTTCTTTCATTCATTAGGTGATTTTGGAGCTTTTGGAGAGGGTTTTTCACCTAGCACTTTGAAGTAAGTGATTTGTATACAATATGAGTTTCAATCATAGATTATGGGTAGATTTTAATATGTAAAATTATGAAAAATCATGGGCTTAGATGAATAACCCTAGGTTTGATAAAAATGGGATTTACCCACAAAAATAATTATATTGGAGTTCGTGAGGTTATGGGTAAAACCTTTCTTCGATATTTTGGGAATCCAGGCACGTGGGCCCAATGAAGAATTTTAAGAATCTTTCGATTTGGGATGGGTAATTACTGTAATAGTTAAATATGAACTTTGGAATACATATTCATTAATTTATACAACATTTGACTAGTTTCAGATTTTTCGACACCGAGTTAAGGCTTCAAAGCGAATTTGAGACCGGAAAGCGAGCTTTGAGACAAGGTAAGTCTCTTGCCTAACCTTGTAAGAGTAAATTTACCCCATAGGTAATTTAAATTTTTTATTTTTCTAATTATGGGTGCTACGTACGCACGAGGTTACGAGAGTCTATGCATAACTACTATTTATGCTTATGTTCGGGTAGTTTAGGACCCAAAACATGAATTACCTGTAATGTTTTCACCCTACTTATTAATTAAAGTGCCAAAATTATATTAGAACTTGTTAGAGGAATTGTAAAAGACCGAATTTCACTTGCTTCAATTTTGAGCGAATTATTTGACCGTTAATAGAAATTGTGTTTCTTTGCGTATTAGCCTTGTAATAACTTCTAAATAGGATCTTCATAAAGTATCCTCTCTTCTTGTGGAGCGGGCCGAATGCCTCGTCAGTAGATAGATGCATATATGGTTCATTCCGCACGACCCTCGGCAGTGGACACGTTATTTTGGATAGGGTCGTACGTCCTCGGCATAATCGTGCGTGATAATACTTCAATTTTAATTATTTATTTGATATAATTTCATGTCTTGAGAGGTTAAGATATTATCATACAAAAAGCTATTTGAGATTTAGAATGTGTAAAGGAATTAATTTTTCCTGTTTGTTATTGAACTACTATAGTTATATACAAAACCCATGCTTATTTGGAGCTTCTTTATTTTTATTGTTGGCCTAGAGTAAGTGTCGATGTTAACCTCTCGTCACTAATTCTTCGAGGTTAGACTTGATACTTACTGGGTACATGTTGATTATGTACTCATGCTACAATTCTGCACTGACCATGCATGATCTAAGGCAGGTGCATCTGGTGATCACACAGGTGCGCATCCCTATTACCCGGAGGTTTAGTGGTGAGCAGTTTCCTGAGATGTTCCTCAGCACCCAAAGTCTCTCTTCTGCATTCATTTCTGTTTATTTTCATTTCAGACAGTAGCTAGAGTTTTGTATAATCTATTAGTGCTCATACACTTGCGGCACCAGGTCTTGGCACAAACTAGCAGACTTTGTGGTTTTGGATTATTACTATGGTTATGATTGCACTCAACTGCTTTCGTTTTATTTATTTAAATCTGATATTTCTTAATCTTTTAATAAAGGAAAATTTAATTACTTGGGTATTTATTAAAAAGAGAATTCATGTGGTTAGTTCACTGTTGGCTTGCCTAGCGGAGGCGTTGGGCACCATCACAGCTTATAAGAGAATTCGTTCGTGACAACATGGTATCAGAGCACTAGGTTCACGTAGGTCTCACAAGTGATGAGAATTCCTGATAGAGTCTTGTGGATCGGCGCGGAGACGTCCGTACTTATCTGCGAAAGGCTATAGGTTGTTAGGAAACTACTCTTTTCTTCATGTTTTATCGTGAAGTTGATGGTGTGCTACGTATCATTCTCTTATTCTCTCACAGATAGTGAGAACGCACGCACCGAATGTACCCGATCATGGGGGAGATGGTCCTCCTGATGCTAGAGGCAAAGGCAGAGGCTGGGAGAGGTCTCCAACTCGTGTTAGAGGACGAGGGCGTCCTACGGTCGTTCCAGTCATGCCACTATTGGATCCAAAAGAGGATCCCATTACTGAGGAGCAGGGCAAAGTGACTGCAGCAGAGCCACCCCCGGTGGATTTCATGTCTGCATGGGATTCCAGGAGGTCATGGGCCGTATGCTGCGGTTCATGGTTACTATGACTCGGGATGGTTTATTTCTAGCAGACACAGCCACATCTTAGAGGGGAGGGGTAACAAAAACCCCTACCACTCAGGCTCCAGGTCATGCAACTATCGTATATCAGACCACCGGCGTACTACCCGTGCGTGGAGCTTTTTCAGTTACAGCAGCTACACTTGAGCCCAGACCAGCTGTGGCCAGCAATCCAGTCCGCATAAGCTCTTGGAAAGATGGACAAGGCTACATCCTCCTGTCTTTAGGGGTGAGCGGCATGAGGACCCCCAGGACTTTATTTATCGGTGTAGGGACACACTGCACAACATAAGGTTATTGGAGTCCCACGAGGTGGAATTTTCCACCTTTCAGCTAGAGGGTAGGGCCCGTAGATGGTGGTAGTCCTATCTTCTTGACAGACCATCAAATTCTCTTCCCATGACATGACACCGATTCACCCATATTTTTCTAGATAGGTCAGATGTCATTGACCGACTATGAGGCGAGGTTCTCTACGTTGTCTCACAATGCATTTATGATACTTCCTATCGATGTAGAGAGGGTGCGGAGTTTTATTGCAGGTTTGCACTATGATATTTAGGTCATTATGGCCTGAGAGGTTGAGATGGAGACTTCTTACGAGCTAGTTATAGATATTGATCGGAGGATCGAGGGTGTACATCACCGTAGCCGAGAGCAGGCTACAAGGGATAAGAAGTTTCGGTATCTGGAGAGTTCAAAGGTGCTCCGGTTGGGGGAATATCTCAGTTTGTTAGTGGTCAGTCTAGTAGGCCCAAATCTAGCACCGCCGCCTCCTCAGGGTGCTCCAGGGCAACCTTCTTTCAGCGTCATGCCAGAGAGTTCCTACCATCCACCAACTATTCAGGGTTCCTGTAGTGGGTATTCAGGCCATCAGGGTCAGACTTCAAGTCAGCAGTCCACCGCAGAGAGGTTGTTTCGAGTGTGGGGATCTCAGTCATGTGCGAAGGATCTGCCCCAGGCTTCGGGGCAAGGTAGTTCGGAAAGGTCAATAACCTATTATTCTAGCACCAGTTGCCACACCAGCCGTCTGGCTGCCTAGAAGCAGAGGGCATGTGGTTAGGGGCCGTCCTAGAGGTGGAGGCTAGTCAGGTGGCGCTCCAGCTAGGTTCTATGCTTTTTCGGCCAAACCAAATGCAGTGGCCTTAGACAACAAGATCACATGTATTATTTTTGTCTGCGGTAGGGATGCTTCAGTACGGTTTTACCCAGGGTCTACATATTCATATTATTCATCTCTGTTTGCTCATTTCCTGGGAGTTCCTCGTGAGTCCTTAGATAATCCTGTTTATGTGTCCACACTAGTAGGCAATTATGTAGTTGTGGATCGGATCTATTGGTCTAGCATTGGTACTTTATGTGGTTATGAGACCCGAGCGGATCTTCTATTGCTCTATATGACCAACTTTGAGGTCATCATGTGCATGGATAGGTTGTCTCCATATCACGCCATCCTTGATTGCCATGCCAAGACTGTTACCTTGGCGATGCCAAAGTTTCCTGATTTTAGTGGAAGGGCTTGTCTGTCAGTTCATCCAGTTGGGTTATCTCTTTTCTGAAGGCTCAACACATGGTCGAGAATGGTTGTTTAGTTTATCTAGCTTATATCCAGGATACTACTACAAAAATTCTAGCAATTTATTCAGTGCCCATAGTCAGGGAGTTCTCCGATGTGTTCCCTTATGATCCCCCAGCCATGCCACTAGATCGTGATATTGATTTTTTTATTGATTTGGCTCCAGGAACCCAACCTATCTCTATTCCACCGTACCATATGGCTCTGAAAGAGTTGAAGGATTTTAAAGAACAACTTGAGGAGTTGTTAACAAAGGGATTCGTCATAGCGAGTGTGTTTCCTTGGGGTGCACTGATGTTATTTGTGAAGAAGAAAGATAGTACTATGCGGATGTGCACTAATTACTTCCAGTTGAACAAAGTTACCATTAAGAACAAGTACCCATTGCCGCATATTGATGATTTGTTTGACCAATTGCAGGGTATTAGGGTGTTCTCTAAGATTGACTTGAGATCGGGGTACCATCAACTGAAGATTCGGGATTTTGATTTTCCGAAGACGGCTTTTTAGACTAGATATGGCCATTATGAGTTTCTAATGATGTCCTTCGGTTTGACTAACACCTCAACGATGTTTATGGACTTGATAAACTGGGTGTTGAGGCCATATATTGATTCGTTTGTCATTATCTTCATTGATGACATTTTGATCTACTCGCGTAGCATGGAGGCACGAGTAGTGTTTGAGAGTGGTGCTTCAGACCTTGTGGGAATAGAAGTTATGCGAGGCTAGAATTCATAGTTTAACATGTTATATGCCTTACATTTTATGCGCATTAATGATAAAAGTACACTTGTTATGTGCTTAATGGAGTTTATTTCATGTGTAGGTGAATTGGAGATGGAAACCGAGCTAAATGGATGCAAATACGTCGAAAATACGCTTAAGAGGTTAAGAGGGAACACCCGGGCGTTAGCCGGGCGTTTTCCCCCTAAAGCCAGGCCGACCCTGGCGTTAGGGGGGCATTTTCCCCCAAACTCCTGGGTCCCTTGTTCTAGTCAATTTCGAGTTTTGAAGAGTTTAAGTGTTTCCCGGTTGGAATAGAAGTCTCCTACGCGTTTAGGGTTTGTCCTAAACTTATAAATAGACCCCAAAAACACAACTTAAAGGGAGATTCAATGAGAAGAAGCCATTGAAGAGAAGTAAAACATCGATTTGTACAACTTTTATTCATTACTTTGTAGTTTAATTATGCAAGTTATTTTGGATTTGATTCTTATGAACATGTTTAGCTAATTTCTTTAATCTAGGGTTTTGGTGGAACCCGTTGGGGGATGAACTTATTGTGTTATTAATATAGTTCTGATTGGTTGATTAATCTCTATTTGTTCAACTACGTTCTTGTTGTAGTTAATTGAATG
>ML411548.1:0-18625 GCA_005239525.1 Nicotiana knightiana
TATCTGGACTTAAAATCCTATATTACTTGTCGACCACGTACACTTTCGTGTGCATTGGGAAATTAACCAACGCTCTCCTTCTCCATCTTCTGGAAAGCACTCTTTGAACATGCTGACAGAATGATTGACACTCACATATCTCTTATTTCCAGTGATTTCGCTACAGTTTACTAGCGCATTCCTAGACTAAGACTACGGAATTGAAGAAGCAAGCTCACTCTCATTCCAGGAATCAGAGGAAGGCATTCTGTCTGGTAATGAAGTTAGAAGTTTCTGACTTGCTTTCTCTCTTCTCTTGCAGTTGGCAGTCTCAGTCAACCTTGTTCCGGGCCTTCTCTTCTACTATATCTGCTTATTGGATTGGTAGGTACAATCTTTCTTCTAGGCTTCTGATTGAAATTTAAGGTAATGGGAGAGAAGGCAATCGACAGATAACTGGTAAGTAAAGCTATGGACTGGGTTCTCACTCTAAGCCAGTACCAGTAATTTGAGAAAACGATAGACATATAGCGCATTCACTCATTTTTTCTTTCTGATAGGCCAACTCAAAGAGGGGAATGCAAGGGGCGTTAGCGGTATTTTTTACCTTGCCTGCTACTGGGAAGAGAGAGCCGTTGTCATTCTTCGCTTCGTTCGAGAATCAACTGCACATGAATAGGATCTTCCTTACGCCTTCAAGGAGGAAGCGGCTTTTTTCAAAAATTCCCGGGAAAATGAAATGAACTTCTTTTCGTAAGGCAAGAAACTCGCCTAAGGAAATTAGAAGTCTATGCACACTAACCAAATTTTTGGGGAAGGATGGTGGTGCAAATTGGGATTTTCCCTTCTCCTTTCTAAAGCAAAAAAGAATGTCATCGTTCTGATCGTGACTTGAAAAAAGAAAGAAGAGAAGGAACTTGGAGTTGGCGCCCACATAACGGATTGCTTTCTTACCAAGCCATCCTGGCTTTTCGCTCCTTTCCTTAGAGTCAAGTGGCTTTCACTCCTCCAGTTCTATTATTATTGACTTGACTTATTATTATAAAAACTACTCACTATCCAAATGAAAGACGATCGATTATCTACCCAAGAAGATAGAGAGTCCCACATACGAGAAAAGGTCACAAATAGAGTTGAACCAAGTAACATTGCAAAGGCATAATGATAGTAGGGTCGGGATATCCCCGCCCTCCGAACCGGACGTGAGGGTCTCCCCCCATTCGGCTCTCTGCAGGGGAATCTCCACTCACTGCTTCCCCTAATATCCTCCGTTTACCATATCATGGAGGTTTACATGAGATCCCATAGGCTCGCTCGGAAAGGCTGCTATACCATACCTTTTGACTTAACTCTACTCTAATAGTCACCAGACTCACTATAGTAGTCAGTCTGGCTGCTCTTGCCGAAATCATTACTCTTAATTATCCCGTGCTCTAGCAATTGTGATCCCTAGACCACTACCATGTAGTTAGGTAGGGACAATCAGTCTGTAGTGACGGGAATCTAGGAATGAATGGGGATCCATATCAATATAGAAAGAGTATCTAATTAGAGTTTTCTACCTTTCTCTCACTCAATAGATCTATCTGTTCTGATATGGCACAGTACAATATGAGACGATGGAATGCAATGGGATAGATGGTAGAGGGCTTCCTGCGCCCAAAAGCGATGATTCACTTGTCCCCTTGTCCATAGGGACCTCGTGGCATACAACCGAAACGACTCCCGCTAGATAGCCGCCCCTTTCTCTCTTTTTACAGCCTCGTGGACGGACGAAAGAAGGGAAGTTACAGAACGGGGCAGTGAAGGCTCGCGAAGTAGACAGCAAGCAGCAAGCAAGAGCTTCTCAGCCCCCTAACCTTTCTCTTTTTTAATAATACTTCTTTTTATAATCAGGTAAGCTTTGAAGCTGTCTGCTCTGCTATACTATACTAGTTGTAGAGCGCTAGCGCTTGACTAATATAATAGAAAGTAAAGGGACTCTATTATGATCTTACCAATCTAAAGATCTCAAAATGGAAGAACGAGCTATTTTTCTCGCCCCTATCTCTAAAGGGGCGTAAGCACTTCACTAGCTAGGGGATGGGATTCATTCACTTGCATTCCTGCTAGCACTACAAAAAGCTCCGGTCTCAACGCCCCTACTACAACTGTGCAGCCTTTCCTCGAGTTCATAGAGTCGGGTTTCCCGTTTACCCACAACGGAGGAGCCGCCCCCACCAGGCAGGTGGCCACAGGTCATAACGCACTCTTCGAACAACAAATCCACTTTGAGGTTGACTTATTCGCTCGGCCAATCGTCGGAATGTGTACGAGATACCATAAGGGCCCAATATCTCAATAGCACCTTTGTCTAAAGCTTCGAAGGAGACTTCATATCCGAAACGCAGGAACGATCTGACTAGAAAGTCATTCAAAACTTGATCGAAAAACCAGCGTTTATTGAAGAAGCTATAGAGTCGATTACTAATAGTACTAGTTTGAAAGGCTCGTTGGAATTGATCCGCTACGGGATTAACATTATACGCAACATAAGCACCTGAAGTACTAAACGGAATAGGTATTAGNTTCTAAAGCTTCGAAGGAGACTTTATATCCGAAATGCAGGAACGATCTGACTAGAAAGTCATTCAAAACTTGATAAAAAAACCAACGTTTATTGAAGAAGCTATAGAGTCGATTATTAATAGTACTAGTTTGAAAGGCTCGTTGGAATTGATCCGCTACGGGATTAACATTATACGCAACATAAGCAGCTGAAGTACTAAACGAAATAGGTATTAGTTTGGTAATGGTTGGAGCAGCAAACTCGGATTCGGCAAGAATCTCATTTTTTGGTAGTACGAAGGGGGAATTGGCCCAAAAATTGGATGGGGGTCAAGACGCTGTCGGGCGCCGACGACTGACTCAAGTTCCCCCCGAACCGCGCAAAATGGTCGCCTATTACACGGCTCACTAACTCTGCCTGGGGTGTGGGTACCTATTATTCGTCGGGTAATTTGTCCGCGTATTCCCAGACAATAGAAAAGAGTCTTTCTTTCTCCTCTCTCGAGGAGAATTTAAAGGGAATGTGATCCCCTCTATTGTAATGAAATAATTGAAGCTCATTTATTCTTTGAAGGAGAGCTTTAGCAAAACCCACTTTTGCCTCATCTAAGGCCAAGGGGGAAATAAAGTTGTCAAACATAGCATCAGAAAGGGTCATCTTTCGCCCGATATTAAAGAGGTATCTTAACTCTTCTTTAATATGGGAGCATATACATTCCGATAAAACTTGATTATCCGGTAGATCTAACGCCATTTGCCATTCATCAGGCTTGGGAGAGGAGGTAGACGCTCCCCCACCCGAATCCTTTCCTGTGCAGTCTACTATTTCTAACAACAATTCATCAAAGAAAAAAGAGAAGGAAATCAAAAGAGACAGAGTCCAAACGCTTTCCATAATAGGTACACGACAAATGTCTGGATTATTTTTATAGTAGAAATTCCATAAAGTGCGAACCAAGATCCATCATACGAAAACCAAAAGCAAGATAAGTAATCACACGAAATCCTGATGTATTTATAACTCCAACTCGAACAATAAATAATTATACAATAGAAAACACCATCTAAAGAGCTTTATCTCTATCATAATCGCTAAAATAGTTGAAAAAACGATCGCTGAAAATTCAAGTAAAAAGGGAAGCATTTTTGAGAACATAGGACAGGAATTCAAATTAGGAGAAATTCAAATGTGAAAGGTAAAGATATGAGGTAAGTACTTCTTTTTGTCTTACTATTTTGATAGAGGAGACTGCCCACACTGAACACCAACCCAATCTCGATAAGAATCAGTACGCTACACTCGATCAATCCACGAAGGTGTGGCACTTCTCCACCCTCTTGACCTTGCTCTAGTCCCTCTGGGTCTTTATTTCCTTCCTCTTGTTGCTCCTCATCATTTGATTTGCATGATTACTTGCTGCTTGTGGCGCCGCTGATGAAGCCACATTCAGAAAGTTTTAATCGGCAGAGGCACGGGCGTATAACTAGTATTAAAACCTTGTAATATAATATGCTTGTTCGGCCCAAGCTCATCCGAGAGAACAGGAAATAACATCTCTGTATGATAAGTTTGAAGGAGCGTACCGACAGTAGGTATCTCTGGAACTTAAACATGAGCTGAAGCGGTTGCGATTGTCATGAGATATGGAGCATGTGGGAAACATTGACATAAGCTATTCTATTTGAGATTAAAGAGTCACAAGTAACTGATTTTTAGAGCGTAACTGTCAACCATATGCAACCAGGGATGGAGTTATTCGATCACAGTGGATTCCGTGCCTGAATGTAATGTGCAGTCTGGCCTTCAATCCGATTAGGGGCATGTTGTCCTTTCTCCTACACCTAGTACCTTACTTTATTAAAGAAGACATCTGTCCATTCAATCGGAATTTCTATTTCTAGAGGTATACTCCATTTAGCGATATCCCACTTATCTTCCTGGAGGTCAAGTTCCACACCGAATACGCATTCAGTTACCTTTCTAAGAGCTCCTTTCATTTCTCTTCTTTGCTTCTGATTCAATAGCACAGAGACTCGCGCAAAGGGTTAACAGTTGATAGGCAAGTCAAGCGGTAAAGCATTAAATCCACTAAGAAAGGCACTAATAGCTATTCACTCACCAATAACAGCGGCACGACATGAGTGGAAGGAGAAAAAAAATAAGGATCAAGTCGAGTGTTATTCGGTGTGAGGCCGAGGTAGCTGTTCTAGTTCTGGACAGGAAAGTAAATTATGTGCTTAGGGATTTTGAATTTGAAATGGACTTGCAACCGGGGGAGAACAGAACTCTGGGTCCCGAATTCCCCCGCCGACTGAGAGATTCGATTTCCAAATCCAAGCTGGAACGTAGTCGCTATAGCGAAGCTATTGGCTTTCGCTTTGCTAAATCGGATCGGAGATGATTCGAGCATCAGTGTTTATATATATGATATATGAGAATGAGATTTCATATCAATATATGGGTACACTGATCTCCGTGTGATATTTGTTTTGTCATTNTGATTTCTAAATCCAAGTTGGAACGTACTCGCTATAGCGAAGCTATTGGCTTTCGCTTTGCTAAATCGGATTGGAAATGATTCGAGCATAAATGTTTATATTATGATATATGAGAATGAGATTTCATATCAATATATGGGTACATTGATCTCCGTGTGATATTTGTTTTATAATTTTCTTTATACGATATTTCTACTCAGCTTGAAAAGAAGCCTCTCTTAAGTTCAAGATTTTAGAAAGGCTCTTAGCATGGGAAGGAGCTCAAAATTCCATAGAAGGAGATAAGCTAGAACTATCTTTTTATGTACGGGTCTCGGTAATTATAGAGACTAGATAAAATAGGGCAATGAGTTGGTTGTCAGAATGAATGAATGAGGTCACCGCTTCGCTCTTGGAAACTAACCTTAGTGTCCACATATTGTCACGGGAAAGAAGCTTTTTGAATCAATAAAGGAAGCCTACTGAATCAGCTTTTGGGAATAGAAGGGGAAGGGGAATATGCTAATGAACTTTAAGCAGGGGACAAAGCTGGGGATGGCAAGGTTCTTTATCAACGATGCGACATTACCGCAGTTGTATGTACTTGCATTTATGCTGTTAGCATGCTTTGATGGCATAGAATCAATAGTTTACCCGCACAAAATAGAAAGAAGGGCTCTTTGAACTATTTTGGTGCTATAGAATCTCTTTCTAGAAGAGGGATATTCTAAAGGCCTTGCCTTATGAAAGAAAGGAAGGATAAGAGGAGGGGAGCGAGACAGTAGGCTGCACGTGACAGACTTTGATCCTTTTTCAAATTCTCTTCTTGCCGCTTATCTGGTCTCAACCTCTTCCGGTCTTAAGTTTCTTACTCATTTCCCAAGGTACGAAGTCTCTCTTCTGCATTTGACCTGGGACTGGGAGTTGAACTCGTGGTGGAAGGAAAGATGCATGTGAGCCCATAACTAAAGTCAAAATAAGGGCTAAGAGCTTCCTTCTTTCTTGCCTTTTCTCAGTTACTCTTCCCAGTTCCTAGCTCTAAGACTAGTGGAGGAAAGGGCAAGAGTGGCTTCGCTCCTACACCTTCCTACACGAAGGACTATAATACTAGGAAAGCGGAAAACATGGGTAGGGCAAGAGGCTGTGGACGACGTGACCCGTTAGCACTGGATGAATGACGCAGACTTGAGCGCCTGAAGTCACGAGAGAAGGACGCGAGTTCCTTCAGGGAAAATGGCATACCTGGAATTTAGATCATGTAGGAATGCAGAAACAGAACAAAGAAAAGCTTGATGCTAATCCACTAAAGACTGAACCCATCAAGCGAACAAGTCTCTAAGGCTTCCACAGACTGAGGCTTATATCAAAAGGAAAGACGACTCTATCCAATCACAACCTCGCCAAGTCTCTAATCAGGGGCTCCATCATGTTAGCCAATACGAAGAGTGGATGTTCTGTTAATAGATTATATCACAGCTAATGCACTCCATGATTTCGAATACACCTATAAGCTCGCCTCAATCTTATATTTTTCCTTTATATGCTTTAGTAGATAGAAAGACTCTTTGACGGGCTACTCCCCAAGCAGAACAATCTCACTGTCTCTCGAAGCAGCCTAGTCACACAATGCAGTTGGAGCTAGTGACGAGGATGGCACTGTGAATGCTTAGCCAGAATAGACCAAGCTAAGCAAAGAGGAACCTATCCCAAGCGTAGCATCAACTATTATATCTTCCCTACTGCTATAAAGGAATAAGGAGAGAGACAATGCAGAGAAGCACTTTTCGAAGAGAGAGAAAGAAACCTCCATAACTCAGAAAAGCCCAGATTGCGCTGAGGAAAGAATGGAACTTTACAATTAAGAAGAGGGGAAATAAGAGCAGAGAAAGAAAGCTAAACTAAAGGTAATTTTTTCTCTAAAGGGCGACGCAAACGTGAAGGTCATTTTCCTTACATGCATTTAAAACCTTCAAGGACAGGCGTAAAGCCCTCCTCACTGGTTGGCAGAGACCCTATTCGATCGTATGGACCTATTCCCATTTATGGCACAATATCCCAAGCAGTAAGGCTCTGTAGAGCTAGTCTCCCTTGAGACCTGCTGTCGCAAAAGCTCTTTCTGCTGCTCCTTCGCCTGCGGATTAAGCTGTAGAAGGCAAGCAAGCAAACCTTGGCAACTGGCAATTTCAAGGATCAGAGGAGGTATGAAATAGTTATCTCGGCTGGGAATCAAGCCCCAACACAAAGAGATGTGGGCCAGGTTGCTTTGATTTATCGGATCAATCAGTGTGCAGTGGGCAAACTCTTTCCCTAGTTGCTGAGCTGTTTAACAGAGGGAAGGTGAAAGAGCTGTGGATCTAGGAGTGTTCTAAATCTTAGAATTCTGAGACAAAGCCTGGGTCGTCGAACTAAAGAATCTCAGCATTGGCCATAAAAATGCATTTGAAGGCCTGTTTCTAGGATCGATAGGGTGGGGTCTAAAATTGGAAATTCTGCTATATCAACCTTCCAAACCAAAAGGGGATTCCGCTCCTACCGCTAAAGCATTGTTTAGGCCCCTGCTTCTAGAAGAGTTGGTGCAAAAGTCATTGTAGTCCAAATAGCGTATTTTCGATTAGGGGCCTAAGACTCACTAAATCAATTGTAGCTATTCACTCCTTCTACTTCTAGTGAATTTGGCTCCAAATATCATAAAAAAAAAGCTTGAGTTAAATTAGGGGGGAACCCTCTGTAGTCAACCTACTCCCAATGAAGAGGTAAGGGGCGTAGCGATGAAGTCGAACATGGTTGGTAAATTCACCGGGTGACTCGAAAGCAGGCTCTTAAAGACCATTCCTAGCGCGTCAGTCATTTTGCTCCCAAAGAGCTCCCTAAAAACGTTGCCAATATCGACAACAGCTCCTGTTCAACTCTTGTTTCGATTCCCGCAAAAGAAATTGTTGCAGTCTCAACTGGATAAATGAACAGCTTTGCATCTATTTCCTATTGTAATGAAAAAGGTTTTTCTACTGATCCAGTGTCAGATAATTGAGAATTCGCTTTCAGCTCTTAATATTCTTCGGGAGACATGGAAAAAGACAAGGCTCGAGAGACCTAGCCCTAAAGCAATTGTAGCGGCCCTTGCTCTATCTGCTTCTTTCTCTTCCCAAGAATGAAAAATTGGATAAAAAAGGATTTTCTTCTTTGTTTATATATATATATATATATTACTTATATATATATATATTATTATTATAATATTAAGATTAAGAAAGCAAGAAAACGGATGCACGAGGCTAATGCTATAGGCTTGAGCGCGTTAGCGCTTAATCAATCCGTTGCTTGTTCCTTTCGTGACTCAAACAACCGGTATTATTTTCGGCTCGCAACGACTCAAAGGGGCGGGGGCTATATATTTTCTTGCAAAGCAGGCTGTTCGCCTTTCGGAAAGGGTGAGCCTCTTTGATTCAAAAGGCGCTACTAAACTACTCTAGTACAACTAGTGTTATTAGTACAAAAGAATGTCGTTCACCCCGCAAGCCCTTCGTATGCAAGCCCTACTGAAGTACCAAAGGCGAACGACATTAGTACAACTGTTAAGAATAATCTTCGATGTTGACTTTGTAAACTAATAGGCCAGTAGGTTACTTTTGAATCAAAGTAGCGACGAAAGGGGGAAATAGCTTAGTCGGTTAGAGTGCTGGTCTGTCATGCCGGAATTCGCGGGTTCGTACTCTATACAAAGGGCCTTTCCTTTCAAATGACAACTGCCTTTTCCTGCTGCGAGGGCCTTGAAACCAAACCGCCCCCGCCCGAAAATGCCCATTCCTTTCTCGTTGGGGGAAAAAGTACTCGCTGTCCTATTACAGCCAACTCTCAATGAGAAAAGATTCATTTTTAAGAAGTTCATTTGATGAATTAACAAGTCTCACCACCTTCTTTTGAACTATATCTATTTCTTTTAGAACTCTAGACACACTGACGGGAGCAACAAAATATAGAAGTCCCGCGGAGCTGATGACCGCGGGTGGAGAATTACTCGATAAATAGAAGACCATGCTACCATTTTGGGCCAACAAGTTCAAAATCTTCGTCAACGCAAGGAAAGGACATGACAATCAATCCGAATCCAAGCAACACCCATGGAACCCACCCAGCGTAAGGAAAAAGAGTGCCATCCGGGTGCAACTGCTAGACGTAGCACAATTCTGCTAAAACTTGCAAAAAAGATCTGCATCTGTTTGTTCGAGTTAGCGATAGGGCAGCAACCTTTGGCTCCCCACACGGTTGTGGCCGGCTACACGGGAAGGAGCCCCTCTGCTTACAAGTTTGCTAAGGATTGGCAGCAGCAAACTGAGATTGCTAAGGCTTAAACCTTGGAAAGGGCAGCTAATGTTCGAAAGGCCCAACGGATCACCATAGGATAGAACCCTTGCGACCTTCTCCCCTCTGACTTAGGACTCACTACCCGCTTGAAAGCCCTACTACTGTCTTGCTTAAGACTAGAACCCGGACTGTATTCACTCTTTCTCTTTGTTCTCTACTTGGTAGCTGCTTCTTCACCTTTCAAGTAGCTGTACTGTATCAATATGGAGACTAGGTTGCATCATGGAAAGTTCATTAAAAAATCTTCCAACATCTCAATATTCTCCTTTTTTCAGCACCTCCAATCTCCGCACCATGTTCGTTTTGTGACTGTCCATATTTTCCAAATTTCAAATCGCTATGCCCCAACAAGAAAACGGATGCGCTAACGCCCTTATTAGAATAGGCTTGAGCGCTAGCGCGCCCCTATCTCGTCAGCCGTTGCTTGTTCGGTCGAGCACTTCGTTCCTTACTTTCCAGTCTTTTTCTGAAGTTCCTTCTAGATTACCGTCAAATAGGTTCTTCTGCCGCTTCATTGTTTGATCGGCATACGAGGGTGTCAGCACTAAGAAAGAAAATCTGACAATTAAGATCAGTACTAAGTTAGAAGGAAACTAAGCATCAGGACCTAAGAAAAAAAAGGGATAGTACCGTCAGTGTCATCACTGAATCAGGTACATCTAGGTTGGTGGAAACTAGGTCCGCATATCAAAGAAGATTTCTGTTATTGAGTCCCTTCTAAGCAGGCTCAGGATATGGGCAGTGCATATGACAGACGATCAGGGAATTTTCTTCTTAATAGAGTACCAGACTTCTCACACGGTTATATGACAAAAGATCAGGTCTCCGACCAAACTTCCCTTAGCTACTTTGAAACAACACATTCCACACTTAATTAAAAGGGCTTAACGATGCCATAGTCTGTACACGCCTAACTTATCCCTTATTCAGGATTGGTTATTTTGTCATACCGAAATGAACTTAGTTTCTCTAATTCCAACCGGTGCGATTTTGGGAACTTGCACTCCTGATAACAAACAAAACCCGGATTCTATCTCTTCCTTCTGTGAAGCGTATCTATTTGTTGGTTGATTGGCTTTTGGTGCTGCTCTAACCACGCTGTGGAGTTGAACCACAATTCTTCCTTACCTTTAGTGGTGAAATTCCACTTCCCTTTTTCATAGCTATTATGGAGGAACCACCGCCCTCACTCAATTCTAATCTCGAAATCTTTACCCGATCAGGAAATTCTTATCTTATATGGAACCATAGGTCTGAGTTTCGTTTCCTATATGTGATTTCGTTCTATCCGACTTCGAGAACTTGTAGGGGGATACCCACCCTTTCCCTCTAACCTCTCACTCCCTAAGGAATGAAAGGCCACATCTAAGCCCAAACCACTGGAATACAAATGAGATCTAGAATTACACCAAATAATAGTACATGGCTTTTCTTCTCGAACCCATGTCCTCCAAATAAATTGCACCTCCATAATTCAATTCAAGATAGATAGAAGGGAGAATGCCGCTGACAAAGATGAGCTCTACCAATCTCTCCTTTTTTTATTCCATCAAAGGCCAGTTCTAATTTCTCCTTAGAAATTTCATCCATAAGACTTTTATAAGGTAGGCTCCGGTGGGTCCCCTGGTTATCTATTTGCTTAAGGTGGTCCAAGTACGTATCCAATGAGAATGCACTACCTTTAGGATAGAAGAGCACCCCCCTAATCTGGTGCCTTTTCTCTAAAATGGAATCTTCTTGAACCCTGTCCGAACGAAGGGCTTCCTCTATCTTAAGCTCCGTTTGGAATTGGGTCTCAATTATTGCCTCATAAATATCTTCGGGCAAGGGACGCTTGATAGTATTTATGCTAAGACGATCACTAAGCTCCCGACGCCTCTATCCGTCCTCTTGTAACGGATGATAAACCTCAGAAATAGGCGCTGCGGGTTCACCAGGGTTGGGAGATTCCGGGGCCGGTTGGTTGAGACTGGCTTCGGAATTACCATGGGAATTGCTTCCAAATAAATCAGTCCACCTGAAGCCCCTTCCTATAGCGCTCTCACCTGATCCTGAGCCAGAGGCCCCCGAAGGAGCCATCATCATCTTATTTTCCAGATCAAGACCCACAAAAACCATTGCAAGTAGGAAACCTCCGGAATACCACCTTAACCGACTAACAACCAAGTGAACAAGAATTCGTTGGTATAAGCGCCCCAATAAGATATCAAAATTTAGACCAAAAGATTGTAGTAATAGAGAAGCGAAGCCAAGAACACCAAAAAAAATGAGAAGGGAAAAGACCCTTCCTCGAAGACGAGGAGATAAGGGACGAAGGATATTCATGGTAGTGCAGTTAGTATGATCGCTATTTCCTGCACAGCCCTTGTCCTAGTGATATCCTAATTCGGCTACCTCTCCCACTCATCAAGGCAGACATCAGAAACAAAACTATTGCCAAGGGAGACCGGAGTATGCGATGCCCCATCACCTACAAAACGATCAGTTACTGACGTACTGCGCTTCTCAGGGCCCTCTACGACAGAGTGATCCCGCCGGGGTGATCCAGTCACCCGGAGTTCAAGTTCGATCCATTAGGTTCTTTTTTTTTTCCAGAAAAGAAACGAGAGACAAGAAAACATCTTTGATTACGATTAAAAGGAACAATCTCAAATATACCAAGATTCTTTCTTGGTGAACATGATCTTCCATAATCTCTTCGATCCCTTCATTTATGTGCCAGAATAGAGAGAGATTTGGTAGGAAAGTGGAAGAGACCTTTTTGTATATGATAATCAAAGGGAGTGGAAAGCTGCAGTAATTCTTTGGAAAATACCGGTTCTCTTTGTCTTCGAGCTTTCATTCCTCAATCCACTGATTCCTTCCTTCATATACCTCCCCACCAATAGATAGAGACAAATAGGAATAACCGAACCACGTCTACAAAATGCCAGTACCATGTAGCTGCTTCAAAGCCAACGTGATGCTCCTTGGTCAGATGACCAAGATATTGGCGAATACTACATATGATCGAGAAAATAGTACCTATAATCACATGAAAACCATGAAAGCCAGTTTCTAAGAAAAAGGTAGAACCATAAATACTATCCGAAATAGTGAAGGGTGCTTGATAATATTCCATCCCTTGAAAGCCTGTGAATACTAGAGCCAGTGCAACGGTAGCTACTAAAGCGTAAACTGCTCGTTTTTCCTTCCCCGCGAGTATAGCATGATGAGCCCAAGTTACGACAACTCCGGATGAAGGGGAATAAGGTTATTAAGAAAAGGTATTTCCCAAGGATCTAAAACCACAATCCCTTTTAGGGGCCAAATACCTCCGATCTCTACCGTAGCTGCCAAATAAGAATGAGAAGAAGCCCGAAAAGAGCAAAAAAGAACATGTCCTAATTGTACGACTTTGGTATGATGTCCTTCGAACGTGGATTCACGTAGAACATCACGCCACCATACGAACATGGTATATAGGATAAATATGAGGCCCAAACTGAGAAGTGTTGCACCCCTTTGAAATGAGTGCATGTACATCACACCTCCTACGGTTGTTGCCAAAGCTCCGAGTGAACCCGAAATAGGCCATGGACTTGGATCTACCAAATGATAAGAATGCCTCTGAGATTCAATTATAAACCACTTTGCCTAGGTTCTATGTAAACCCCCCCTTCACCCCCACCCCCTAAATTAGTAAAGTAAAGAAGGGCTCTTTGGGGTCTAATTTTCTTTCTATCTGACAGGACAAACAAAGAAATAGGAAGGGATGGTTCTTTCATTCCATTGATAGAAGTCTAACTAGAAAAATACTCTCTCTATTACTTTGAGAAGAGAATCGTTGGTTTGACCGACGAACTAAGTGGGAAAATAAACCTTCTTTCTTTGATTTGAAGCAAGATTTTTGAAAGTAACAATTCCATTCAGTTCGCTTTCAGAAAATTTACTGGTCGCAGATTAGTTTGTTCTGCGCCGCCAGCGGCCTCAACTCAAAGGCGCAGGTTGATCTCTTTGGTTGAGGCTACATTCATTTATTCATATTCAACTTGACACGTGGGAAGGTCTTACTCTACTAGTGGCTCGGCTTGGTCTCGCTCCCTTCCCGCACTATTCCTCCCCATTAAAAAGAGAGATTGAGAATCTCGAGAACCTTTCCGAACGTCTGTCTTCATGGGGCGATTGGAAAAGAAAGGAGTATTTAATTCTTTTACTGCCTTCCATTCCACTATTCTGATCGATTTAATTTCTCTTTCGAACGACCAAGTCATAATGAGATTAAAAACCGATGCTTTCTTGGATGTGTGGAACATGGATTAGCATTATGTCATTCCTACAAGTGATGACCCACCTCAAATTACTATGTACAGACTTAGAGATCAAATATAATATGTTTCTTTCCATCCCGCGTGAGCCACTTATTTCTCCGAAACAAGAGATTAAAGTCATCTTCCTCCTTTTTCCCAAGAAGTCGACGGTGTTACACCATTGGGATACTTCGAATAAAATTGAGTACATATAGGATACACCGGTGCTAAAACCTTTTCTCAAGATATCTTCCAAACTGATGGGGTCATTGTTCCGAATATTGTTCTCCCGGTGTGAAACCAGTTGGTTCTGTAGTTTTAGAATTCTGCTGATCCCAAGTACCCCATCTCCATAATTGCATATAAGAATATAGAAAGTAAAGAGGAAAAAGCATGAACAGAAGAATTGTGTGAAATAAGTGAATTTATCCAGTTGAGGCATTCTAGATTGATTGAGACAAAACGATTCCCTCAATACAGCTTAACTCCGTCAAGACTGTACGAGTAGTGAAGAAGTATGGAGCACTTTGGTTGGTTGTTGACCAACAGACAGCATGGGAGAAAAAAAGAGAGAACTCTTTCTTTTTTATTATGATTGGGCCCTGCGGTGGTAGAACCTTGTGAACCAGGCGTACTACTGAACTTGCTTTTCTTCTCTTATGAAATTTCAACTGCTACTTTCATTTCAGATACATTCAAATCCATTATTTTTTGTAGCCTGAAGAGGAAATATAGATTTTTAGTAGAGGAAGGACGTAGCTGGAACAATGAGGGAAATGAAGGCACTAGCAGATGAAGTTTTTGGAATAGATCGCTTAGCTCTACTTCTCAGTCAATCCCCTTTGTTCATGGCTTTGAATTTATTTTTAATGCTTATATTTTATGTAAAGATATCGATGATCGCTTAATTAATCTTTCCTTTCCCGCTTCTGAATGAGAAGTGGTTTTTTTGATTCCTGCGGTTTTGGCCTGAGAAAAGTGATCTCTGAAACTGCAATTCGATTGAAAAGTTACCAATAGAATAGGCTTTAGAGTAGCTCTTTCCAGATAGGTCTAGTAGCCATTTATAGAAATTGAATTAATTAAAAGGAGACAAATAGTTGGGATTCACACGCACAACCTTATCCTATGAGTCTGCCTATGCCACGAGCCTGCCTTTGAGAGACTTTCCGCTGGTTCCCTTCGTCGGCGTCACTGGACCTCGTTAGCATTTCAAAAAGAATTGGAGGCTCAAAACGAATGGTCAAAGGAATTGATGATTCGTGTTCATTCTTCGATCTTCGCCTAGTCTTAGAACCTGAACTGTAGAGAGGGGAACAAGCACCTCTTTCTGCCGCTCTCCTCCTAGATGTAGGTATTCCTGGATGTGAGAACACTGCTGCCCAACTTATAACTCGGTCACTCCCCGTCTTCATCCTAGTCGCCACTGGTACTATTCATCTATACTATATATGTATGACTCCTGCTTTCTTCCCAATGGAATGATCTGGACCCTTGCGAAAGGACCTTAAAAACCGACGACCTTGACTGAAAAGCTCCCAATTAGGTCAATAGCTGGCCGAGTCGCTGATAGACCAAATAAGCACAGTAGCTGTTTAGAGCTGAAGGAGATCTATTTGGTATTCTATAGCCTACGCACTTGCCTTTAGGGGATCGAAGTTGGATGAATCTCCAATGGTTCCTCCATCGGCGTCATCGAACCACGTTAGCAATCCAAAATAATTGGAAGCTCGAAACGACCAGTCAAAGGAATTGATCCATTTAGTTCTGTTCTTCTCCTAGTTTTATAGCACACCCATGTTGAGGGATATTTCCGACGCTAAGTGCGCTACATCTCCTGTCCAACCAAGTGAAGAATATTTTGTCCAAGCTTGCATCCTTATTCTGCCATTGGGAATGGAACATCTCTCCACTTGCAAGTGGTAGAAATTAAGGACTCTGTTGCAGGTTTTGGTTGATTAAAGAATCCTCTCAGAAGCCCATGTTTATTGTCAAAAACGAGACCTTTACGGGTCTGATTCTGATGGCTTGGCTCCTTATATCGCCGTGCCTTCCAAATGCGTTATATTGGGCTTTTGACATGATTTGTCAACAACGGGTCTTGGCGCCTTGGCTGCTGCTTAAACATGACATACTCTCAGAAGCCCATGTATATTAGTCAAATATGTGACTTTCACAGGTCCGCTTGCTATTTTTCGTCAAATGGAAAGTTAGGTCATAGGGCTTTTCTGGTACTTTGCGAAAGATGCGTGAATTGGCCTGCTGAACCAATCTTGCTTAGGGCGGGTGACCATCTTATAACTGAAGATAAGCACCAAAAGTTAGAGAAGTGAGGCGTTCGGGACCTATTCTAGTAGAGGAACCAACCCCAGAAAACCTGACCAAAATATATCTAAGTTCCCGTCACTAACCTTACTTCGGACTATGTGGCTGATCCGCTGATAAAAGACAGTAAGGCAAAGAGAAAGTACCATTTTTCTTAAGTTAAAATGAATCTAATATATTGAAAAGTCAATGTTTCCAAGGAGAACAGATGATGCAAAGAATCGATCCAACTATATACCAACGGAAAGACATTACGGGCGGTCATATCCCATCGTATTCACGTATCAATGCGTAAGAGGTCATATAATAGTTGCGTCGTTGCGCCTAAAGTCTTATGGCTGAAGGTCTCCGGTGTGTCGTAATAGCCTACTGGTATACAAGAACACCGTGCTCTAGGTTGTTTAAGCCTATGAGCATAAAGAAGGAAGTCTGTGCCAGAGATCCCTCTACACAAGATGCTGTGTAGAACCATATTGTGGTCATTAAGTATAGGAACTCGATAAGGCAGACCTCTCCGAGAAACATCATCGTACCAGAAGTTTCTTAAGAGCCCAATTATATGTGCAAGCGATATAATTTATAATATGAATAAGGTTTGACAACAAGACGTGAAGGTCTCAGAAAAGTAAATACCTGCCTGCTGATGGAAGCCTTTCTCCATAAAGTATGCCACTGGAGGGGTCCTTCCCTGCAATGTATGTAGGAGGGTCAGCTTCTACTTACTTCCTTCTAGAAGCGAAGGTTGGCAAGGAAGACCATTCAGTATACCAATGTTAGCGAATCAGATTCTTCAAAAGAAGAGTCTGCAGGGGCAGCAAATCTAGTTTCCAAATAAGTCAGAATCTTAGCGGAAGCTCTTCCTTTGANATGTAGGAGGGTCATCTTCTACTTAATTTCTTCTAGAAGTGAAGGTTGTCAAGGAAGACCATTCAGTATACTAATGTTAGCGAATCAGATTCTTCAAAAGAAGAGTCTGCAGGGGCAGGAAATCTAGTTTCCAAATAAGTTATAGTCTTACCAGAAGCTCTTCCTTTGACAGCTATTCCTATGTCAGCTACTACTTTGTCAGAGGCTAAGTTCCATCTATCTTCCCGGTAGGGAGTAGAAGAAGAAGTCCTCGTGACTCGGCTACATAAATTATCATATGGTCCGAACAGATTTACATTGTCAATCAAATAGAGAAAGATAGTTTTTTGTACTTACCTTCCTACTAATAATAGATATGGTCGGTGATGCGATCCTCTTTCCTACCTAATCTAAGATTAATCTTAGTTTACAAGAAGTTTTCTTATGAAAGAAAGTGGACGTTTCTTTTTACTCAGTGAATGTTGCCGAATCTCTCGTTCTATAGGAGTAATAAGCGAAAAAGGGGATTCTTTAGGCTACTCCGTGGAAGAGTCAACGCGAAAGAATGGTAGTATTCAACTTTATATTGTAAATTTTCAAGTTCTTTGTCTTAGCTTATCTTATTCTTCTTGAATTGCCTCGAATTACCTACGGATTTTGAGGGGTTCACTAGATTTTTGATTCCTTCCCCGTTTCTGAGAGCTGGGAAAGGTAAATATTACTATATTCTTTCTTCTCTCTCTTCTTCCTCCCTGACTTCATACTCGTTCTAACCCAACAAAAAAGGGCAGAGCTCCATTTGGTAGGTGGGTCTAGGGTGAACGAAAGAGATGTGTAGCAGAGGGTAGGTGAGGCATTGTGTCGTCGAAGAGAAAGAAATTGGCTCTTCCATTTCTTAGTAGGAGTGCCCCTATGTTAGCAGGACATTTCGTCCAAGAACAACGTTTGAGTTACTGCACTAACTACCTTCTTTTTTCTCGCCTAATGGCTCTATCTCTGAGGTAACCCGGACTAGTAGTAACCGATTCTAGTAAATAAGATATTCTTATATAGAATTGGTTCTTCTTTCTCTCTCCTTTATTCTAGAGGAATTGAGTCCTTCATTTCGGTCTAACTTCCTTACTCTACCCCGGTCTCACTCTGACAGCGTACTATCCTAGACATCTGTCTATCCCGACATTGATAGAAATTCATAGTTCTAGTACTTGCATTGCGGTCCGTCCATTAGTTCGATGATACTACAGCTACTACTGCAACTGCAAGAACAGCTACTGGAAAAAGATTCAACACTATAGTCTCGCCCACAACGAGGAAGTTTGAGATGAATGGGAAAAAGAGAGTCATGGAAATGATAACTAGGAGAGCGGCTGAGGCGATCAGAGAACGAATGGAAGATAAGAGCGTGGGATCAAAGAGAAAAAAATGGGATGAGGAAAGGCAAAGCTATTANTCAAGAACAACTACTGGAAAAAGATTCAACACGATAGTCTCACCCATAACGAGGAAGTTTGAGATGAACAGGAAAAAGAGAGTCATGGAAATGATAACTAGGAGAGCGGCTGAGGCGATCAGAGAATGAATGGAATATAAGAGCGTGGGATCAAAGAGAAAAAAATGGGATGAGGAAAGGCAAATCTATTAATCTACCTCTGAGGTAGAGGTTAAATTTCACCTTCAAGATTTCGATTAATTGAATCTCCCGCCCCTACTTCTACTAAAGCTAGCTCCCCTTTCATCGTCTGATGCGTGGCTAGAATTCATGATTTTAAGCATTATATACCTTGCATTTTATGTGTTTT